>OMLP01040482.1:0-14329 GCA_900302685.1 Spondyliosoma cantharus | reverse complement strand
TCTTATAAGTCAAATCTGTTATACTTAAAAAAATGCTTTTGAACACATGAAAAAATAAACATATTGACACAGCTTAATTATCTGTTGACAGATTTTGTGTGTGCATGCTGCAGAACTCACCAGGGTTGCAGTCAGTGAGCAGGGAGCAGATGGATAGTAGGACCTTGGAGATGGTGAGGGCAGGACTCCAGTTGTCCTTCAGGATGTCCAGACAGATCACTCCCTGACTGTTGATGTTACAGTGGTAGATCCTTGTACGGAAAGTCACCTGCACACGCACACGCACACGGTTTCCACATCTTTCTTCTCCTCTTTTTATCTATGCCAAATTCCTTCTGCAATGCCGCTTGTCTTATTAAGTATCACACCACATCTTATCTGAATAGTCAACATCTACTTAAATATCCAACCCACTGAGTAGAATTTATTACTTTCAATGCTATATTCCATCACAAATGCACTGTAGAATGTGGACATGGGAAATGGCAATCACTGTTGAAAATGCTGCACAGTAGATTGCATTAATGCTGAAATGAAGAGTGGTGACTAATGACTTAGAAAAGCTATCAGGTTCTATGGAGCTCAGGGAAAATTTCTGCATTTTTTGAATGCTGACTGGTTATGACAGCTGCTCCTTAAAACTGAGAGAATACCAAGAATCAGGTCTGAGTAAACACATATTAAAGAGTCCCAAGGAATTAAGAGTGGAAGTATGAGCTGCTAGTTTCATCAAGCTGCATTTCAAAGTGCAAGGGTGCCCTCTAGTGGAAAAAAATAAAATGTGCCATGAGTTAAATAAAACGGCTTTACTGAAAGCAGACTACCATGCAGAACTCACCTTGGGTGGTTTGAAGGGGTAGTCTGGTGTGAAGGCAATGTCCAGGAAAAACACTCCTCCCTCGTAGACAGAGCCTGGAGGGCCCAGGATGGTCGACCTCCACTCATAGATGTTGTCTCCTTTAGGACCAGCACTGTCAGTGCACAAGAAACATTACTCTTGATTAATATTTGAGTGTTACAAAAACAGACGCGTTTCACAGAAGGAAACATCTATAGCCACCCAACTTTACCACAAAATGTATATTATGTGAATGTGGGACCATGATTCTAACATCTATGTTGAAACTATTTCAATAAAATAAAAACTAATAATAAAAAAAAATTCAATAAAAACCCCTTCAGTCAGAAGCAAATCAAATCAATTTTATTTAAATAGCCCCAAATCATAAATCGCATGGCCTCAGTTGGCTCTTCAATCTGAACAGTGATATCCTCTGTCCTTAGACCATCGATTCGAGTGAGGAAAAACTTGTCATGTTAAGGAAAAAAAACAGCCTGTTAACAGGGAGAAAAAAAGATGGTTTGGTTTGAATATTCCGATTGATCTGTTTGATGCATGCAGATAATTTGATTCATTTCCAACTCCACTGAGCACCAAATCCAGCTCGAGTTTTGAGTCTTTAAGACAAGACGTCCAAGTCATGGAAATTAATTCAATCATGTGCATGCATCAAACAGATCAATCAGAATATTTAAACCAAATAATTCAGCTAAAGCTACAATAATTACCAATTCAATTAAAAATACTCTGTCCCTTCAAGAAAGAACACACACAAGTCAGCATCAGACTGATTTTCTATTGACAAAATGAGCATTACTTGAAGTCAAGCTTAACTAGAAGTCGTTATAATCACTCATTGACTGATTTAATTCAACTTAAATTTAGGTTTAAGTTTTATTCTTTTTTTCAGAAAAGCTGACTATAGTGTTGACATGATACAGCAATGTCTAACTTCAATACACATCTTGAAAAATATTACATCACATTTTAGATTTTAAGCTAGAACTGAATACGTATGTCTGTATCCATAACGTGGAAAATAAGTATTGAAACTCCAGTATGTATTGATGGGGGCTGATAGACAAGCCATCAATAGCAATACCCGCCCGCGGGTTCCTGCTCGGTCCATAGACTTTATATTGTGATGACATCACAGACTTTAAAAGAATATATTTTTTCAGCTTGAGGGAAGTTTTACAAATATAAAAAAAAAATCATAATTGAAAGTCATTATCGACCTTGTTTGCAGTTCTTTATGTCCTGACAACAGTTTTACAGACATCTCTTTTACAATGACAGTTTATGGGAGAAATGCTTTTTGGGCCACAGGGGAATTTTATCATTTAACAAGTGTGTGGTTCAGTTGCACCATTGCCATGTGACTATCAATAACAGAGCAGCAGGGTGTGGCGTTATTGTGGAATCCACTGCAGTTCTCACAAGACCAGCCATGTTCCATCTGCAAAACTGCTAACTCACACAGTAGCCCTGTCGACATCTGCTCATCTTGCAGTCTGATAAGGCAGTTTATGAGCTGCAATTTTGCCGTTAAGCCCACCAACATCTTTGGCCTCTCTCCCGGTCTTATGCTGCTCCTCTTTGGGTCACTCCAGAACCGCTCTTCAGAGTGTCACAGAGTGAACAGGCCGGCTGTCAGCGCTGCTTTGCCAACTGACCTGTTTGATCTACCTACGAGCCCAGTGACACTGCAATTAAGACATTCAAAATGGCTGGTGTGATTATCGGGGCAACTACAACTGGCAGTCTTTGGCATCAATGCCACTGCTTATTTACAGGCCAACCGCAAGAAAAACCCAAGGACAACGCATTAACACCAGAGTGAGAAATGAGTGCTGACTGAGAGGAAATTGTGATTACAAAAGGACAGGTCAGCATGCCAGTCTGGCAGTATTTATTTATTATATTTGTGTGTTTTTCCTTGTTCAATTCAAAATAAAGAGGTTAAATTTAAGCTCAAGGTACGCCCATTAGCTCAGTTGGTAGAGCAGGCGTCCCATGTACAGAGGCTTTGTCCTTGTCGCAGCATCCCTTGGTCCGAGTCCTGGCCTGGGGCCACTATTCCAGACAATTAATACAATAGAAAAATCAAAATATACCAAGATTTAGCTTAATGATGAACCATGACTCAACTTTAATGAAAGGAACTACTACATAAATAAGATGATAATGATTTCAAGATGATCACAGCTACACGGATTAAAACAGGCCACATGCTGGATACTTGTGTAAAGAATAATAATTTTTATTATGAAATCAAATTATTTCATCTGCCTTTAAAGTTTTCATTTTATCGTGGTGCCAGCAGCTGCAGCTTAAAGTGTGCATTAGGCTATGGAAACCTTGCCCTCATCCTGGTTATATTATTAATTATTAATTACAGCTTGGCATGGCTTCAAAAGGAAAAATACACACAATACAGCATTTGTTAATATTCACAAGTTACGCTCAATTTTCCTCAGCTTTTTGCATTGGAATCTTAGGTGAGTCAAGTCTCACAGCAGATGAACCCAAGTCGACTAGAGTCAGAGTCTCCAGTCTCACACTTAATCCATCTTCCATCTGGATTAATGCAGCTCCCTTCCAACCTCAACTGACTGAAAAAGATTTGAAATTCCTAGCATCTTACACCTGACCTGTTCCCTCAGGTTTAACATCTGTATTCTGACTTTCTGTTATGGCTTATCTTACAGTATGTACAGCTAAGCCACTCAACATCCGCTAAATGACCAAAATTACTAAAAAGTATTTATAAATACCACCTTTCAACTGCTTTGAAGGCAGACATCTATTCCTTGTCATCTTACTGTTAAAACAATAGAGTGTAATTGCCTGTGCGAGTCATTATGCCAACAGAGTGGGAGGTGATGAAAAGAAAAAGATCAACAGGACATTATTTGCCTGTGGAGATGATGCAGAATAGAGGCAGAGCCGATGACTACAGCCTCTTGATTCAACAGCAGCTTCTGTCAGCGTTTTAATGGTGGACACATTTTCACATAATTGACTGCTTGATGAAGCGCTCTAAATGTCACTTTTCAGTTTGACATTTCATTTTTACACAAGTCGAGCTCTTAAAGCATGTTTGTCAATCAAGCTAAAAGACTTGTTTGAGCAAAGACCTGCACGTGTGTACAGCAATATATTTAGACATACATAGCAATAATTTGAATACTTAAAATAAACAAACACAAAATAATCCATCGTTCAGACACACCAGTTCCAAGAATAATTTAGTGCACACATCAGATTTGGGGCACATAAGCAGTTTCTGTGCACAGTGCTTATGATATAATAAGTAGCTCCTGTATGCCGTCTGTTCTGAGTAACGACAAGAGAAGTTAATGTCAGACAATAATCTCACTTTGTGAAGCGGACGCTCCGCTCTACCCGCTCTTTTGTCACTACTGAGAAGGACAGAACCTCAAAAAGACAAAGTACCACAATCTGAATTTCTATGTCAGGCTAGGCTTCAAGCTGCCTACTGCCAGGAATAAAGTTTTTTATAATCTTGTAGCTGACGATTCAAATCACTGCTATGTCAGATAGCTAAATCATTTCCATTTCCTGGTAAATTTAAAACATTTACTGTTACTGCCACCTGAAGTTCAGTCTTAAACAAGTGGCCAAGAGATCAGGGCCTGTATTCACAAAGAATATTAAGGCTAAAAGTAGCTCCTAACAGGCGAATTAAGACTGAACAATGGGTGTGTCAGTCGTAACTTTAGGACTCCTAATTTTTGAAAATAAGAGTTATTCACAAACATTTTAGGCCTAAAAGTAGCACCTAAGTCTGGGAGACCTTAGAAGTAGTCTAGAGGACTCCGAACTCACTAAGACCTAGGTCACAAAAAGTCCTAAAATGGCTGCAGTCAATCCACGACTGAATGTTTTGGAGACGCTAAATGACAGGGAATTATTAAAACGATATCGGATGGACCGCGAAGGGATTGAAGTTGTGGTTGAGTAGGTGAGGGACGCAATACTGTCCACAACCAACCGAAACAATCCAATAACGCTGGAGTTAAAATGTTTGGCAACACTCCGGTATTTGGCTATGGGGTAAATGCAGCTCTGCAACGCAGATAATTTAGGGATATCACAGCCATCAGTAAGCCGCTCTATCTACCAAACCATCAACGCGCTCTGTAGACCCCATATAATCAGTCAGTTTATCCGGCTTCCTTTAGACAATCGGCAACAACAAAGAATCAAAGCCAAAGTCATGGAAATTGCAGGTATACCTGGTGTGATCGGTGCCATTGATGGGACGCATATTAAAATAATTGCACCTTCTCAGGATGAAGACTTTTTCAATCGGAAAAAATTGCATTCCATCAATACACAAATTCTCTTTGACACACGTTATAATATACTGGACATTGTTGCGAAATGGCCTGGATCAACACACGATTCCCGAATTTTAATGGAGAGTGGTTTGGGTTACATGAATGGGCTGTCATTTATAGTGTCGCAACATAGTCCTATTGGATAATTGGCCTACGTGGACAACTAACAAGGCAAATGCCGCTTTTATTGACAATTCACGTTTTTCATCGCTATCTTCTAATTTTTATTTGGCCAAAGTGTTTTTGTTTGGGGGGGTGCACTTAATTCTCCTCATAAATACATGTCTTTATCCAATATCTTTTCATAGGCTTTGTCATGGGCTTGTAGACAACTTCCTTATTTTCACTTCATGCATTGCGTAGCCTAAATAACATTTCAATGGGCTGCCCTGTCACTCAACAACCAATCACCGTTGTCACCGCTTCTAAGTGTGTCATCCATAGAAACAGAGAGTTACTTCTAGTTTAGGACTTCACTATTTCCATAACTAAAAGTAGGTCTCCGCGGTTTTGTGAATTACTTTTAAGAAACGACTCCTACATAAAAACTTTTAGTCCGATTTAGGAGTACTCCTAACGTTAACATAAAAGTCTTTGTGAATATGGGCCCAGAACAGTCCAGATCTATAGAGCATGTACCATAGCTCATACTGTCCTTTAGTATGGCTTGCTAGAGCTTTTACGGAGTTCACATTACTCACTGTACTGTTTCAACTGACTAAAAAAGAAAAATGTAAAGCAGGTAATAAGATTTTGACTGAGTCATGAGCTGCTTTAAGGGCTAACATCGACACACACACCAGACTGACATACAACCACTTGTGTCTCCTGTGTCTTTCCCAAAAAGCAGTACCTGAGCACAACGCAAAGGCTAAGGATATACGAACTGCTGCTGTAAAGCAGTGGGTTTTTTTTGTACACCACTTTGACAATTACAGACACTTCTAAAAGAGAACATGTCTGATAAAAAGTTGCAAATGGCACTGGCGAAGAGGCAGAGGCAAAAAATAAGGCAAAACCATGCAAAATGGGTGAAATCATGGATACTACAGCAATAGGCCTAAAGGGCTTTCCAATTCTTTTCCTGTTTCTCTTCTCATGTACAGATTTGCTTAGCTCAAAGTGACTTCTCCCACTGACAGCTGACTAGTTCCAGTGATGTGGGACACACCACAAAAAACTAGGGCCACGGATACTCTCTGACGCCCCTGACATTGGATGATGTCTGACCGTTCGCCTGGTGCCCTTACCTCCAAAATTTCTATTTAGCTATCAGCAGGGCTAACAAACAAGTCATTTAAAAAAAACAACAACATAAATTTGGTGGTTAGATTAGATATATTTTGGTTTGGTGCTATTGGTCAGATAAAAGCAGCAATTAAAAGATCATCATCATCTTAGTCTCCAGTAAGTACTGATAGGTATTTCTCACAGTCTTCTCATGTTTTCAGATGAATCAAGAAAGTAGTGGGTAAATTAATCAAAATGTGTCACTATTAGTAATCACTTGATTAAGCACACATTATTTACAATATGCTTCATGTAAGTGCTGAAAAAATAACACCACCTTGCAGCTGTATGTTTCTATGCAACAGTCAAGTTGCAGTTTACATGTGTCTATCCACATTCATATACATATGTAAGGAAGACTTACAGAGAGAATTCAATAAAAAAGGTAGTAAATGTAGTTCTTGATGAAGTGGGAGTAAACATATGAAAGGTATGGTTCCAGTGAATAATTTGCATTGAGAAACATGGTCTTCACCTAGAGACTAGTTTTACAAGTCAAGCCATCTTTGCAAAGTACCTTTTGGCCATCTGACATTTTTTGTTGTTGTATTCAACAATTTGATCAAAACTGCCTTATGAAATGTTTATACATTTTATATAAATTATTCAAATTTGACTTTATGGCCATAGTGTGGTACATTCCAAACAAAAAGATGCCCATCAAGCCTGTCCTATTGGTGAAGTGAGATGTATTTTTGTATCCGTTCGGATCTGTGCAGGCAACACCCACCCCAGCAACAGTCTGTTCACTCTGCTGCAGTCTGACAAAAGATACATATATCCGCTGCTGTAACACCAGACTGATGGGAGACTCCTCAATTCATCTTCAACACTCTAACATAAAAAAATTGTTTTGTTGAATTAAAGGACCCCAACTTGCATTTTGTTCCACAACCCTGTATTGTAAAATGATTAAATGAACCTTGAGCTTGATACCATGTAGCTTGTTTGTTTCTTTTTAAAGAATAAATTAAAAACGTAAATGACAGTTGTAAGGGCACGAAACCAATGATCTGTTGATCTTCACAAATCAAAACTTAATGTTCTAACAATGGCATAGCAGTCAATGCAGTGCAAGAAATGGATAAAACATTTAATTGGTATTGTGAAGTTGTTGTAAAATCAACAAACCAAATTGTGCGTTTTGTGAATAATGATGGTTGGAAACAGACAAGTGTTCGTCAGGATTTTACATTTTTTTTAAATGTATTTTTGTGTTATAGATGTTGACCCCACAGCTTTATGTTGTGTCCCCTTGAGTTATTCTCAAGGGGCCTCAGTGTATTTCCCAAAACAAGACAAACATATTCAGATTTAATAGAAAAGCCAGTATGCTCTCCAGATGTGAAAGACAGTGAGGAGAAACACCCCCTGGTATAAAAATATCACAAGGACCTTAAAGGAATGCAGTACATTACACTGTGTTAACAGAATTCCTACAGGGAAGCCCCGACCTGCTAATATAGTGGTCACACCGCAAAACCTCAGTCACTGCTGTGCCGAAAATAGACATTGTATCCTTTCTCACTGAATCAACCAGACTGAGGTTTGTTTCGCCTGACAACAACAGAGGTGTCTCACATTCACAGAAGGAGCGAGAGAGAGAGCCCAGGCTTCCTCCCCGTCTGCCTCCGACACACACAAAGGCTTTGTGTGAGGCACTAATATGCTATGCTATCACTGTTGTCATTCTTTTCAATATCAGGGAGGCTTCTTCTGCAGCTTCTGTGTACACATGCACTGCAAGAAGAGTGCTGACATTTCAACCGTTTAATTGTTTTCTAAGCCTTTAACCTTTAAAACACACACGACGGTCTACTCAAAACGGACTCCTGCGGCACAGCAGAGGATAACAATGGGTGAATATGTTCTGTTAGCCCACAGAATCAGTCTGCAGCAGCCAAAATCAGTTCCAACATGTAGAACTTAAAGCTTCAATATACAACTTTTCACCCTGAAATATAGAAATACAGCAACAGTACAAATACAGCACAAGTATTACATTAAAGTTTGAATTCATACAGAAAGTAAACTAATGTCATAAATGTTATTTAGAGTCAAATTGAATTGTGAATTTCGCTTAAGGAAACATCATTTATGAGAGTACAGCTATTGTGCATGTGATAAACCAGTTTATTTATTTATTTATTTTTTTACATACTGTTTATGTGGAAACGCTTCTGGTGGGAAAAAGGCATCCTGCCCCCAACACTAGCCCTTTAAACACAGAAGTCGTTTTTACAATGGGCAATAAGCCGCCAATATGCCGCCTTGGAGGGTACACTTATTTCCGCCTCCATTGCTATGTAAACACGAGGTGTAAATGTGCCGGCCTCTGCGTGAGATGGACGGAGGTGTTGATGACCTGCACTGTTGTGCGACCCACCGCCGGGGAGTTTTAAAACCAGGAACCAGCTGATCGCTAATCATCCGCAGACGTCAACATGAGCAACTGGAAAGCCGCTGAGATCCTGGATCTCTGTAGCTGACAGCTAGCGGAGCTGTTTGATTGAGTCCACTAGCTGTGAAGCGGCCAGAAAACTACGAACGGGCGCTACTTTCAAATTAAAAGCCCCCCGCTAAGAACCCAGTTCTAAACTCCAATGAGGTGCAATGAAAAGCCCTTATTTTGAAGACAAATTCGTTGTCACTGTTCACTGCCCAACTTCGTGCTTCACGTCACGTCACATGTTTACACCTACCCCAGTGGTGGCCAAGTGGCGGCTTTTGGAAGAGGAGGAATATTACGCCTCGTTTTTACATAGAGAAGGCAGCAATTTGCCGGCCTTACATTGGAGCAAATGTGCCGCTTTCTCTATGTAAAAAGGGCTAGAGACTCTGCATTATCTCTGCAGCGGAGGTTTGCCAAGCCTCCGCCTTTGTTTGTTCACACAGCACCAAGCAGCTCTGATGTAAAGCTGCGACTTTAGTACTACCTCTGGAGATGCATCAGAGCCGCAGTGGAATTTCACCCCTCTCCACATTTGAAACTTTCACATTCAGACTGAAATTATGAGCAACTGAGTAGGGAAAAACATTCAGGTTAGCCTCCGACTTATACTTCCACACTAGCCAAAACAAACTACACAAGGATAAAATACTACTGAAAAAAAGACAACTATACTTGCAGCTACACCTGAATAAAATTCAATATTAACACTAACAAGAAAAAAGTAAAAGGTTTTCAGTCAGCAAATTGCTATAAATACATAAGACAACAAAATAAGCTAACTTTCGATATCTATCTGGTGCAACTACATTGTTAGCTATGAGTAAAACAGCATTAGGTTATTGAAATGAATGTGATGTAACATTTATTAGTAATATCTGCCCTTAAGAGATAATGCACCAATCAAATTAAGTAAGGACATCGTTAGAGTTGAAAAATGGATACATTTGATTTTTTTCTTTCACAGTTTTAAAAGAGGTCAGATTATGTTTTTGGGTTTTTTGCCTTTCCTCTATAGTCTCATGTGAAGCATGTTTGTTCATGTAAAAGGTCTGCAAATTGAAAAAGCCCAAAGTCCACGCTAAAAGGAGTTACTCTCTCCCACAGAAAACGCTGCTCCTGCACTGCCTCGTTTGGAGTCGAGCCTTTGCTTCCGTAACTTATGTGTGTCACTATGTAACATAATATATATTTATTATAAAAAACAGTTACTACTGTCGTAGCAGCATTTTTTTAGATTACACTAGCTTGCTTGGCATGACCCACCCCACTTTGCATCTGATTGGCTACATCCTACCTGTTAAGTAAAGCACATGTGCAACGCTCACAGGCGAGGCGAGATGTCTCACTCTGTAGCTAAAACGCTAACAAAGCGTTGAACACACTGTGTGAAAAGGGATGCTGCAGCAATGCACCATATGAGAAAAATGTTTAGCCTACCCTAACCCTAACCCTTTGAAAATTAAACTATTTAAACTTATTCTACTAGGACCCCCAAATAAAAGTATGAACCTGAAAATTAGCATAATATGAACTCTTTAACCAGATAAGAACATAACTCAACCCAAACAGGAAGGACATATATTGATTTCTCAGCAAAAAATATTTCAAATGTAATGCAACTTTCAGCATGAAAGCCTTATAAATGATCATGAAAGATTAAGGGCATCTGTTCTGTCTCTCCCTCTGTACTGAACATGGTCTAGTTATCGCTTATGTTTCAAAGGATCTATTTTCCACCATCGCAGCACTTTGTGTCTTGACTCTCAAACCACTGCAGTGTGCATCTCATCTCATTGTAGACCTTAACATACACTTTTCCATCAGTGCACAGTGAGCTTCATTTTCATTCATCACTATCTGCTTGCAATGGTATTGTGATGACATGAAGAAACACTGTAATAAGCTGCCTGACTGAGATAATATAATGACTCCACTTCACTTGAGTACTTAAGAGACTCCATGCATCAGCACCACACAGACCCCACCCCCTTTCAACCTGTCAATTTAATACAATGAAAATCAGCCTGCAAATGTTCTCTCTGTGCTTTATGAGGATGGTGCAAGGTGACTATCATGTGAAAACATTTATATCACTCTACTGAAACATAGTGTCTGATTCAAGTCTGATAGACTATTTCCTTGAATAGATTGTACTTATTATTAGGCTGAGTGAACCAAATTAAATTAGTATTAAGACATCAGTAAGAAACTTTTTCGCATATTAACACATAAAAAGGCAAATGCAGGAAAATTCATCAAATAATTAAATTGATGTTCATAACAAATTGGCTTAAAAACCTGGTGATAACAATGAAGTCTGGCGAGGGTGGCGATACGGGGGAAGTCATGGGGCCATCGCTCTCTAAATGATTTGTCCCCTTGTGGGCATGAATGTGCACAGGAAATTTCAAGCCAATAACCTCATTAGAATTCGATGTTCCTGTGTACAACTGGATATTTTGACCTATGCTTACTAGTTTTAATATAATATCCAAGTTTTTTTATTACGACAAAACTTAGGATTTTAGGAGCTACTACAAGGAACTTTCTGGCAGACCCCGTCGACAAAAGATAATGAGGTTGAAACAACATTTGTTTTTGTGTTGTACCAGCAGACTACAGAGCAGCTTCTTTCTTTAGAATGCGAGTCTCTTCAAGTCATCCTCAGCACTCCACCATGAAATAAATGTTTACTTTTATGTGTTAAGACCCTATAGGTCGTATTAATGTTTCTATTACATGTTCTTTAATTTCCTCTGATTTCATCCTTCTGTCTTGTTACCTGTATGAGTGTGTGATTGGCTGCCAGTATGTTTGGCTGGGTGAATGATGACTCAGTGTGAGTCAAGGTTGTTTGAGGGAGCTGACTAGTTCCAGCCTCCGAGCAAGAGGTTTAAGGGCCCGGCTCCTCCCAGTTCCTGTGGGCGCTCCTCTCTCCACTCTCAGCCAGCATATCTGTTTATGTGCTAGATGTGCTTTTAAATAAAACCTGTGTGCTTGGGAGATGGGAAGAGGAGAATCTCATTTTCTTGTTGCGTCAGGGTTTCCCCTAGGCCCTGGTCGTAACATTATGACTTATCCAATCCGGTGACAGGCCCTTAGAACGACTATAATGATAAAAGAAATAGCCAATCCACACATCCATTTCAGTCCGTACCAAGTACCAAGTGAGTATTGAGGTTTGATACTCAGCCCTACATGTAGCTTCCCCTTGCTACCCAACTAAAGCGTGGCACGCAGAAGAGAAACTTCCACGTTTGCAGCAGCAGCTCACAGTTCTGCGCTGCTTTCAGGGCTTTCCGAAGTAACAACGGTGTGCAGGCCAGCCACTTCCTCTCCAGGGACGAGGCTTTTTATAGACATGAAGAAGCTGTTGAGTAAAGCTCAGTAGCCTCTAAAATGCAAGCCGATAACACGCTGCAAAGGTGTGTGGGGAGACTGCTGCTAACAGTCACACGCTTCAGGAAAGCCTAAGAAATCAAAATTTCCTAATAGTTCAAACTAAATGTAATAATAGTCTTTAAGCCACTGTATCTGTCCAACCTTATTTAACACCAATTACCCTACTGTACACAGCATCTAACTTTACTTAGCTGTCATGAGCATCGACCCTGGAATGTTAGGAATCTGTCTGACACCCAAGGGCAACATCTTAAGAGGAGATACAGTGAACAACAGCCTAAGAGGACACAAGGCAGAGTTAAAGATAGAGAGAATAAAGTGTGAGTCAGGAAGCAAGCAATAAATAAAATAGCTGGTAAAAGGAATACAACATGGGGAATAAAAGCAACACAGGAGGGAGGGGGAGAGCTAGGCCTGTGATGTCTGCAGTTCACAGTAGAGTGGCAATGAGGCAGTAGAAAAATAAAAGAGGCATTCCCTGTGTGGAGCATAATTAGATTTTGATAAATGACAGATGAAAGACTGCCTTATAGTGCTCATAAAACAAAATTATTAACGGCAGAGGCGCTGATGATAATGGAAAGTAGTCAGGACAAGACTTTTCTTCATGTCCTTCGTGTCCACTTTAAGAGCGAGGGGGCCCGAAACAACCTCAAGAGAAATGAGACGACAACCAACTGACTCATCGATGTGTAATCCATTAAAGAGCATCTGCAAAGCGTAGCTGGCCAGCTCCATTCATACCCTAATGAACAGATTATATGCTAAATGAAGCAGAGAGAACCAAAACCTGCTCAAGATCCCCTTCCTGCAAAACCCTGAAAAACCCTCCGTTCGTGAAACGGGAAAAGGCATGTCTCCACGCTGGTGGTGAGATAAAGAAATAAATAACTCAGGGTGTGGTCACATCACGCATGTTTGGATACATTTATCTCAACTCTAAAGCATTTCCGTCTTTAATGTTATATACTACTATAATCCCAAATTGGGAAATTCTTTTTTCCACTCACATTACACACAGGCACACGCAGACAGACACACACACACGCACACACACACACATGCAGTGTAGAGGAGTTGAGTGAAGGGGCTGCCACACATGCTACGGCGCCCAATTAGCAGTGTTAGGGGTCGGTGTTAGTTAGTTTGCTCGTATGTGTTGTTACAGTCACTACCATGTAGCTAATGGCAGTCACTACCATGTAGCTAATGGCTAACAGCTAGCGAAAGCTCTGTTGGTCTGCAACACAGTCTCCAAACTGTTGGACACTGTTCACATCGTCTCTGTCTCCAGTCTGCACATTTCCAGACTTTTTACTGTGACAACCAAGCTCCATCGTAATATTATTAACATTAAACTCGCTTCAAACGCCATTGCATAGCGGACCAAAGCAGAGCTAACTAGTTAGCCAGTTTCCAGCTGACTGTACCATACTCGTAGGCAACTGCAAATACAATCAAACCGCTGTGACACTTACCTGTGGCTCGGGTGCAGTTGCTGGGTCCAGTATGGTTGGTACTGATCCTTTTACGAGGGTCAGTGTCGAGGCAAAGCCAGCTTTGTACTGACCCTCGTTACTGAAGCAGTCCGATGTGAAGTGGTTAGCACACACACACAAACTTACAGGAACCGTAGCCGGCACGTTGTCATTAAAAATGAAACGCAACCACTGTCTCTTCTGTTCATCTGTAGCTGGGACAGAATATAGGCACTGATGTTGATTTTTTACAACCAACAACAGCAATTTGCGTGTCTAGCTCTGAGCGACGACATTGCTAAACACTGCTATCTCACCGCTGGACACACCAAACCTCACCTCGGGGATGAACGCCCCCCTCTCGGATATCTCCTATCACCGCACAGAGGAGGTCGACCTATGAAAATGACCCCTTTGGTTACGTAACGACAGGAGCTGAATCTGAATAGCCTGTAGAAGTGGCATTTTACCAGTGGGTGGGCTGCAGAGACCATGCAGG
>OMLP01040481.1:0-22420 GCA_900302685.1 Spondyliosoma cantharus | reverse complement strand
CCTTGTTAACACAGTTTCCTCTCTCCTGTTTCCACTACCTACCCTATTTACTTTGACACTCTTCTGAATCTGATATAGATGTCTCCCTTTCTCCTCTCTATCCCACCTTTCTTGCCACATTTGTTTGTTTTTTTCCCAGATTACACATTTAACCTCTGCTTTACTGATATTCATTTGCATTTCTATATTTCCTTTCTTTAAAGCCTTCTTTGCCAACTCATCCACCCTCTCATTTCCCCTCACCCCTACATGCACTGGAACTAATAATAAGCTGGAATTAAATAAAGTATATAATAGAGTCTATAATTAGACTTCTCCCAAAACTCCCATTTTGTCATCCGACGATGAGTTGTTTTATTCTTACAACAGCTACAAGGTTGAATCCAAGGTGATACTTCTTGAAGTGCTGCATCTGTATTCCCTGTACTCTGGTCATTCTCCTCAAAGTGGCTCGATGGTGAAGCAATTCATGGTGTGAGAGGGCCAGAGGGGTGTCCCGAAAAGGCAGTTGTCACTAGAAACCTGATTGTGCTTGTCTGCCAGTGATGGCCTGTCTCAAGCCAAATTTGTAAAAATGTATATAACAAAAATAAATAAACAGGCACACAACACATTCCTGACTGGAACACTTGATTAAAGGGAAAATCTGAACACCGCAGGCTATCCTGTCATCTTCAACAAGCCAAAGTACTGCAGTTAATGAAGGTGAGAGGTATTAGTAGTATGGTATTATGGCTTACATACCGAACCTTTTAATGCATGAGTGCCACCAGATTCTACATATACAAAAACATGCAAATATGAAACCATGAGGGGACTTCACAATGTTTATTTTTCTCTCAGTGAAAACCCTTTTGACCCAATTATATCATTTTGGAAGAATGGTTGTTTCAAATTGCACAACATTTAGTACAATGTCGTGAAAATTATGCAAACATGCAGAGATGTAATCTGGATCCCTAACACGATTAATGTACCACCAAAGTGGGGAACCTATTCATATTCATTTATCAGTTTACCAGTGACAGAAAGACACAGTTGAGAGTGATTTACTGCAATGCAACCTATTTGTATAATCCACTTCTTCCCAAGAGCATAGTGACTGAATAGCACAAACATATCGACAGAACACCTCATACTTCATGCACTTCATGCATATCCACTTGATAAATAGATTTTTGTCAAAACCGCATATGTGAACCTGCTGCTCAATCACTGCAATATTGGCCCACAACTAAGAGGGTAAAACAGCTGTTCCCATGATGCAGTGCGACTCAATACATTGACACAAACAGGTCTGAATGGAGCAGAGAACTGCCATTCCCTGTATCATGCCTTCAGCATCCTGTTAACTGAACTACTTAGATCAAAGCAGGGGACCCTCCTGCACCAGTCAGTGCCATACAAAACTGAAAACTCCTCCAGTGAAGAAATCTTGCCCACAGGATTTCTCGGACACAGACATTTATGAGACCATTAACCTTGTCAAGACAGTTAAAATAGATGGCTGTACATAAAATGAGGATCCCTGAAATGCCTGAAAGGAGTGAGGCAATAAGGGAAAATGCTCAAAAAAACAAAGATAAATGTCTGCTGGTGGCTGAATGTTTACAAAAGGAAGAGATAAATTTAGACAGTTTAGATGACATTGTTCAGGTCATATCCAGTGCTGATGGAAGTGGTGTTTGCAAAGGTATAATGATACTTTCTGCAGTATCTGATGACGTACTGGACAAGTGACACTGTTGGACAAATAAGATACAAGGAACAGGGTTTGCTGATGAATCAGCAGCCATCAAGTTTGGGGGGTGTCGTTATCTCAGTTTGTTGCTGAATAGCTGCTGAAATTTGTAGTGTAATTATTGGAACAAATAATGAGCAATCATAAAGCGTGCAGCAGTTGTCTGCATGGGTGTGTCCATTTATTCTTATTAGTGCCAGTGAAAGATTTGTTATAGTCAAACCCAAGAAGTAATTAACAGCTTCAGAGGCAAAATTGTCTTTGTTGTTGTTGTTGAATAAAATAAGCTATATGATAAGCAATCATCATATGGGCACTGTCAATTTGCCAGTAAGGAGGAGATGTATAGCAATTCAGCCCTCTTGAAGCACATCAACATTACTCACAGTTCAGGGAATACTCTGCTCCTTTCTTCTTTCCTTCCCTTTACCTTGGACAGTGAAGGGGAGATAACTGACTGTATCTCCTTGCAACTATCTAACCACCCACCCTGCTTTGACCTTTCCATTAATAATAGCCTTTCAGTAAGGGTTGCACTGTGCAATCTGAAAGGCAAAGGGCTTTGCCTAATGCTACAGAAAGATTGGCCAGAGAGGAAAAAAATAGCTCCTGCTTGCACTATTCCCCAAAGCCAAGCAATCCTCAACACAGACATTCAAGTTACAGGTGAGTAAAGCGCCATAGAACATGGAATAAGACTGACGACGCAGTAGGAATAAAGATCCTGGCAACTTTGAAGGGATTTTTGTTTTAAACTGGGACCTGGGGATTATTTTAATTAACAATCTGGAATTCTATTCTATGTCCTCCGCATGAATGATTGTTACAATGTGACATTATGACACACATATTTCCACATTAACAGTGGTTGAAATTGCTGTCCCTGTGCTGCTATTTAGACACATTGATTTGAGCAGTGAGATGCTGTCGTTCTGGGTGACAATAACAACTGAGTTTCTGTGCTGCTGCACAGGAAGTGACATATTTGCACTATTTTGTCACAACAAAACCATAGCAAACTGTGAAAAGTATATCGTTACATTGAAAAAAGTACTTGCGATGGCTGATTCGAATAGATGCCAAGCTTCAACACAATCCCCACCAACCAGTAAACTTTCACTTGGGCTAAAAAAAACCACTACACCTTGCATTAGCGCTGCATTAGATTTAATTCAGATTCCTGGGACAGTCGGCTCACTATATGAACATTACATTTAACAGCAAATCTTGTTGTATGAATGGGTAATTAAACCATGTGGTTGATTCAATCAACTAAGTGAAAACTGAAGCTGTGCGTAATATGAAAAGTGGAAAGACCCCAGGTCCGGATGGGATCCCTATAGAAATCTATAAATTGTTCCGAGATAAATTGCTCCCCCCTCTGCTAGAAATGTTTGAGGAAGCATATGAGTCAGGAATCCTACCCCCATCCCTACGAACTGCACTAATCACCCTGGTCCCAAAGCCTGGCAAACCACCTACAGAAAAGTGATCTTATCGTCCTCTATCCCTAATGTGCTGCAACACCAAAATATTCTGTAAAGCCTTAGCAAGGAGGCTAGAGAAGTATGTTCCATCCCTGATCCCCAATGACCAGAATGGTTTTGTTCTAGGATGCCAAGCATCTCATAATATACGCAGATTATTAAATATACCATATGAAAAGTGTGATGCTAAAGATAAAGCAATCCTGTTGCTGGATGCCGAAAAGGCATTCGACAGGGTTGAATGGAAATACCTGATGGAGGTCCTGGCAAGATTTGGATTAGGCGACAGTTATCTTAAATGGTTGAAGCTCCTATATACAAATCCAACAGCCGAGATATTGACAACCAACCAGATATCCCAACCATTTAGACTACACAGAGGCACGCGACAAGCATGCCCCCTCTCCCCTCACTTATTCTTGTTTGCTATTGAGCCACTTGCCCTGGACATCCGGCAACATCCAGGAATCCTAGGGATCAAAATAGAAGAAACAGAGCATATAATTTCACTCTTTGGGGATGATATTATTATTTATTTGTTCAATCTGGCATCATCTATACCAACACTAGTTAGTCTAACAGAATCTTTAGGGAAATTCTCTGGATATAAGTGTTAGGCCGCATTAATGTTCTTAAAATATCAATTTTGCCCAAATTCCTCCATTTATTTCAGTCTATTTCCTCTCCCACATTCACAATCCTTATTTTGTAAACTCAACCTGTTCTCAGATTTTATATGAAGCAACAGACGTCCAAGACTACGCCTCTCCCTATTGTAGCTTCCCTATGATGGCGGTGCACTTCAAGTCCCTAATTTACAATGGTATTACTGGGCAGCACAGCTACGTACAGCAATGTTTTATTTCTCTGCTTCTGATCCTCCAGCATGGAGCATTGAACGTACTACAACATCAGGTGTACCTCTTCAGTCATATTTGTATTCTACTCATGTTAAAAAACTGAGTGGATTGCATTGAGGTGGAAAAGTATGGACGGCCCTACACCTAGAATGTGGTTATGGGAAATGGCATCCTGCTTGGCACTGGAGAAATTAACTTATGTTGCCAAAGGGAAACTAAATAAGTTCACAGAGATATGGGACACTTTTATGCAGTTCCTGGAAAGTGATCAGACTGAAATTAATGGTTACATTTGAATGGTGGTGCTTGTGGAAGCTGGCATGCCTCTTATAAATGAACAGGACCACTACTGATTTTGTGTTTTATTGAATTTTCTTTTCTTTGTTGTTGTTGTTTGTTTCTTTGTTTGTTTTTTACTTCCTTGAATGTTTACACTGTTGAGGGTGGGGGGAGGGGGATGTCCATAATGTTACTGCTCTTGTGACTGCATATTTTCTATGTGCAAAACAATAAATATATTGTAAAAAAAACTAAGTGAAAACTGCTCAACTGTAGTGACTCTTGATGCTCGACCATCAAGTTGTGATAAAATATAGGGTGGCAGTGCACATGAAGCTATGGATTTCACTGTAGCTGAAACAATTTGTAAATGTATCAATTAATTTGATGGAAAATCAGCAATGATTTGGCAAAATAACTGAAGTCATTTTCAAGCAAATACAAAATATTTGGGTGGTTCCTGCCTTTGTTCCCGGCAATTCTTGCAGCTTGTCTTTGTTTCTATACTAAATTTGGGTTATGGACTATCATTCAGTCAGTCAAAAAGAAGCTTTTTGAATACATGTTTTTGCATTCTGGAAAATTGCGATGGGCATGATGGACAATTTTCATATTTTTGTTATTTAACGCAATTGCCAGAACAAATGTTGGCATTTAACTTTTCTGCAAACCACAGTTGCGTTGAAACTTAACATACTAATGGAGATTAATTAATAATATAAATAATCTTTAGTTGCAGCCCTAGATTTTTTGCATTCAACAAATTATCTTAATTTAAGGACTTGATGAAAACTTTGTTGATTAAATTAACAGGCATGAGATCTGACAGTAGTGTGGGAGAAGAAACACTGCGGCTAAGAAAAGCTCCTCCTGCCATCTCATTTTCTCACTCTACACTGAAAGCACCTTAGTTCAACAGCTTTTTCCAAGTTACTGCTGTTTCTTTGCTTATTAAACTTTTTTTTCTTCCACTTCTAAGTTTGCTTATCACATTGAAAGAGTATGAGTGCGGAACAGGAATCTTAATAAAACTCAGGTCAGACTACCAAACATCAACTGAGCTATGATAAAACAATGCTGTAGAGCAACCACAATCATACTTGTTTATCGTGTAGGATTCCCCTTTTGAGCAGTGGAACTTTAATATTAAACCTACTCCTGGCCAAATGTAATCCAATGTTATGCACTGCATCCCCAAACATCCTGACAGCAGCGTCATGGTGCTGCCCAAATTGAAAAATGATGGAAGCAGAAACCATAAATGTCACAGCATGTAGAACCTTGTTCCCTGACTTTTCACAATGGATGGGTATTGTTTGTGTGAAATGTAAATTTCCACCTGTGCTATGCATGCTATTAACCTCTAAATGCCTAGGTACGTACATAGTGACAAGCACTCTGCTTTTTGTGGTACCATTTACACTGATTCCACTCATGTCTGCTTTGCATTACACTGCAGCTGAAGCCTGTTGTTGTTTTTGTAAGGTAATTAGGCCCCAGGGTGGATTCAGTTTTCTAATAGTAAATACTATGCTTACTTTTTCAATTATTTATGTTGTGAACATAACAGAAAATGCCATTATCATCTTGGTATGGAGACCATTTGATGGACATGAAAGAAAAACTTAATCTATCTTTTCATCTTTTGAGTTGCCCTTTCCGGCATCTTAATTTCAAAACCATGTGCAGTCTTGAACATGTTAAGGGTTTGTTTCCCCATCATATGTTATACTTCAAATAAAAGCTGAAAACAAATGATTTAACGTTGTTTCCAATGTGGTCATCCACCATTGGTTCTAACTAGGGGTTTAAAAATGGGAGTCATGCTATGCGGGATCGATGTGAAGTCTGAACAAATGAGTTTTGAGTATTTTGCGGAAGATGGAGAGTGATTCCGCTGTCCTGACATTGGTCGGGAGTTCTGTACATCACTGAAGTGCCGAAACAAAGCAGAGTCATGACTCTGCTTTGTTTGCTCTCAGCAATGGGGGCACCTGTTGACCAGCTGATGCAGATGAGCGAAGTGCTCTCACTGGGGCGTGTGGTCTGACCAGTGTTTGGACGTAGACGGGTGCAGTTCTGTTGACAGCTTTGAAGGCCAGCACCATCGTCTGGAATCGGATGCGGGCCGCAACAGGAAGCCAGTGGAGGTCATGGAGGAGAGGGGTCACATGGGAGAATTTATGAAGATTGTAAACGAGGCGCACTGCAGCATTCTGGATATGCTGCAACAGTTTAGTCACAGAGGCTGGGAGTCCAGCCAAGAGGGAGTTGCAGTAGTCCAGGCAGGAGATGACCAGCGCTTGGACCAGGAGTTGCGTCACGTCTTTTCTGAGGAAAGAACAGATCCTGCGGATGTTGTAGAGGGCAAATCTGCAGGATCGGGCCACAGCACTGATCACTGATGTTGGGGGTGCAGGACAGTCCGTCGCCGAGAATTACGCCCAGGTTCCTCGCCGTCGACAAAGGCGATACCATGACATCCATGACAAGTTGACTGCTGCCCACAGCACAGACTAGAGGTTATAGTTGTTGACTGGTCGCCTAGTCAATTAGCAACAACAGTACATATTATTGTCCAATAGAAATCTTGTTGTATCTTTTATCTATCTAGTAGTTTTTCTTTTGAAACATCATATGTTTATGGCACTATGATTAACTTCAATGTTAAAACCAATGTCTGGCGTTGTCCTCCACACCTCTGACACTTCAGCAACAGATGTTCAGTGGCTTCATCCTCATCTCAGTTTTCAATTGGTCACTTGGTAGTTTTGAGAAAGCGCATCAAGGTACTAACTGCTCAAACTGCTAGTCTTTCAACAGACACCAGCCTCATAATATTTCAGTTACAGATAACGCGTATAATGGTCTTGATACATAACGCAGAGTCACAGGCATCTAGATTTCAGTACAGGAACATGCCACCATACAAGTCATCAAAATTCTTGGATTATACATTTTCACTGGTCATTTGGAGAGTGTGTGCAGCTCTCTTCACCAGAAGTAAAGGCATTGTTAATTCAGGTTCATTATGGAAGGGCTAAGTAGGGAGAAGGAGAAAACATTAATCATGCAGCGTCTGCAAGAGTGGCTCTGCAAATGGCTTAATGGCACATTGTCGAACCAGACTGCATTCCTTTACCCAGCATTTATCAGATGAACAAGCAGAATGGCTGATGACTGGGATATGGAGTATAAGTGGGAGCCTCTTTTGCCTTATGAATCCTCTGAGTGATCGCTGAGCAAAATATTAAATGATGTCACAGAAGGCTGGAGTGACAGGTGGTAATCATGTTTTCTGAATTGTATAGGGTGAGAGAAAACATTGGCCAACAGTAATTAACAGTGAAGAACAAAGTTTTCAGGGGAAAATTGGAATTCTCTGGGGATGTGAGCACATAATATGAGTACAGAGCGAGAGCAGTGTGTAGGAAAAGCAAACCAGTACTGAGATTTTATGAGGCAGAACAGCACAGACCTAAACATTATGGGTGTTTATCCAAACTGTATTTGGAGATGATGAATATGGGTAATTCCTTACAAAGGTAGAGCTTGTTCTCAAAGTGGCAGAAAGGACCATGAAGTTAACTGCATGGTTACATGATAATATAATTTTATCTTCCAGCCAGCAACATCCACTTGTACTGTTTGTTGCCTACACTGAAACACCTCTGCTGAGTATTCTTGTACTTAAGAATACTTATTTTTTTAACAATTTATTTAATATAAAACCACAATATTTCCCTAAACATAACAAAGTGCTTTGATTGTATCAACAGAGCATACTATTAATACTGCTCAGTCACGGGTCCACGGGTCTAGGGATTCTTTTGTCAGTTTGCATTTTGCAGTTACATTTTGTCTTTTATGAAAACATATTTGCTATTTCAAATTAGTAGTATATAAATGCAATTTCGAGGAGACAAGGTTGATTTATGAACCATTTTCTGCTACACACCATTGAATTAGGATTAGGAAGGAAATCTGATATGACAGGAAGGAAGATTGATTTGGCACAGTTTCACTTGCATAAATGGAGGTCAAAGGGTCAGTCACTCTGCTTCTGTGAAGCTAAAGGAAAAAGAAATGCAGACTGAGCAGCACAAATGGAGGGTTAAAAGGCAGCATTCAAATTGTAGGTAAATAATGAAGGGTGTATTGGAAATATCTAAATTTTGTAAAACACACGTATACTAGTGTTTTGAGAGGAAGGCTGTCAATTTTTCATTTGGCATTTCAATGAATTAGTCAATTCTGAGCTGAGCTCCAAATAACCACCCTAAAATCTGTTATTGGCCAATTCCAGGTGGTTTGTGATGGCCATATGCTAATCAACTAAATTGGCTTTGTAGGACCTTATACTAACTTACCATAACCTGCAAAAGGAAATTTAAAACTGCATGAAGCGTCACATATGCCCACACTTCAAAGACTAAAACATGCAGACTAAGTTGACAGAAGCTGCGTGTGTGAAGTCTGGTTAGGGGGAGGAAGCAGGGAAGCTCAAAGGAATGCTGATATCCACCTTTTGGTTGGCAGCCCAAATCTGAGCCCTGGTCGCTTCAGGCTATTGGGAAGAGGAGCCATGTGAAACAGCATGGAGCACAGTAATCATAACTCCGTAGCTCTCTCCTGCCTTGCTCCATCCCATTTTCTCTTTTCATTCACTCATCGCTCCCTTATTTCTGTACCCCTTTCCTGTCCTTTTCCACATCCTTTATCTCCCACATCTCATCCTTTCTCCATTTTTATTCTTCTCCACTGCCTCTGTCTCTTACCGGCCTCCCTCTAGATTGGTCCTATAAGCACCTAGTGAGCTGCTCTTTCCCTTTTTCCTCTGAAGGCAGCCATATGAAAAAGCAGCTTTATTTTTCTTAGGAATAAATAGGTTGGGTCCCCTGTGAGAGACAAACAAATCAGCATGAAACACAGATAGGCCCTGTATCATGCGAAAGAATATGATGTTAGTGGGCTTGTGAAAAGAACGCTTCCTTTTTACCTCTTTTACCAACCCCCTCCACTGTCTTACTCTTATGGCTGCGATAAATAAATTGGTCCTGTCATTGGTACTGCTCATCCTTTCTATATGCAAACATTTGGCATGCTGTATCGACTACCTTGTATTTCTTTAGCGGTTGAGAGAGGATGTTATATTGTAGTAATAAAGTCATCCCTTGGGGAGGGATATCTCATCACATATAACCGAGTAATTACTTTTCAAAGTCACACAGTGCACAAGATCAATAATGTTAGAGTTTCTCTGGGTATTAAGAAACAAATGGCACCTCCACCAGGAAAACTTGTCACCTCTCAGTATTTTATGGGAAGTGAGTTACATCACAGCCCAAATAAATGACTTTGGAGCATGCAGTCATGAAAAGGGTCCTTTGTTTAATATCTATTTATGTCTTTAATCAAAGGCATATTGTCATTAATTTCTGATTGGATATTGGTTATCATATCATGTAACAAGGCGTATAAGACCAGTAAGGTGAGAAAGGGGCTGTTTCTCATGGACCTTGCTGTCAAACAGTTAATGGTGTTTCATTTTGTCTTCTCAGGTTTGGTCATACACAAAACTATATTCCAGTGATTGTTATGATGGGTCAGTTTTAAACCACTGTCCACACAGCCAGTCACATAGCTGCTTTTTCTTTCACGCTTTCCATCGCCAACATGTTTCAATACTGCAGACCAGGAAAACAGAGAGCTGAGAGCGGAGCAAATGCTTTTTATCAGTCCATCATGTGTTAAACCTGTGTTCCGATCCATCAATCCACTCATGGCAAATCAGCTCAGCATGTGGAAGCTAACTGTGGAATACCATTTTTCCCGTTCAATAATGCACATCCGTCAGACCAAATGCAGTGTGGGCATACTGTAATTAAACAGAAGGTAACACCTGAGACACGATAACAAAACAATGCATACTGACCTACAATGTGTTTGTGTGCCCTTGAATTGCTTGTTAACTTGACCACATCACTTCATCATTTTATCCTATTAGACATTTGCGTAAAAGTTTGTGGGAATTATCGATTATTCTATAGTAATGGCCAAAAACATGTTTTGTGAGGTCCTTTGACAAACCGATATCTAATCAGTTCATCCTTGAGTCCAACTTCACATGCATGTGCTAAATTTGAAGAAATCCCCTCAAGGCATTTCTTAAAGCTAGGGTCTACAATCCTGGAGAGCTAGCAAGAGAACTAGCGAGATTTGAAAGTGACACCTCCTCTAAGTTTTAAATAATTCCTTCCATGTGTTCTTGAGATATCAAGAATGAGAGAGACAAACCAACAGACAGACGGATAAACAACCTGCAAACATAATGCCACCAGCCACGGCTATTGCCTACACGGAGGCATATACAGCAAATGTTTCTTAAAAATGTGCGGTATAAATTTCTTACTACAGTCATTCTGCTCTGTTGTGCCATTAGCCATGAAAAGAAAAGTCATGCCTATAGGGATGGGACAATGTAATATTGTATTGCAGATCGTGATAAAAACACTCAGGATGAGTTGATTGTGGTGAATTTCCATTATCAGGATAATCACAAGATAATTTTGAAAATTCTCACGCATGACTTGCAAAGCTGTCCAGCTATAGCACAGTCCTACATTCATTTCCTGATTAATTTTGAAGGAAGGTTCTACATCTTTCCATTCCAAAATCCAGTCATCACAGTTGACAGATATCTAGTTGTACTTTGAGTAGATGTTATAGCCTTCATTTATTTATCTTTTAATAGAAATTTAAAATGTTATCCACTCAATGTTGTGTCAATTTTCAATTGTGTTATTTTTCAAGGTATTGTGTCAAAGTTAGAAATTCCATTTTCGTGGCTACACTAACATTTTCCATATAGTACTTTTTTTGTTGTAAAGACATAGGTTTGAGTTATCTGATATACATTTGTACACTGGCATTAATATTCAGCTAATATGTAATGATATGAAAACTTTTTAGTTCGTTTACTGTTTCAATCTTCTGCTGTCATTTTGGACAATTAAGTTCACAATTAATTTGTAAAATATCCTGCCTTCATTACATACATATCTGTATGACAGATATCCACATCCACATTTGAAGAATCATTGCAATGCAACAATGTGTCTTTGTATATATATTCTGTACATATGATAATTTTTGCTGCTTCATCAATTTCAAATTTATGTCATTATGTCATTATGTCATTATGGCATTGGCCCCAAAAATCAAATACCGGTCGGGTTCTACTCTTTTCTGTATCTATCAGACCTGGCTGCTGTGTCTGGTTTTGTTTCAATTAAAACATCAATAAAAATGCATGGAAAATATCACATGGCAGGGGACCAGTGGATGGTGCACTGCACTAAGCAGAATGGTAGATCCTGTTATATAAATTGCTGGCTTCAGTGCAGTAGAAAAAGCAGACACAACCCTGACTACTTCACTACACCTGATCCACCCTCAGTTCCATGATATTACGGGCACACACTGTAGAAACAATTTAATATGCCACAAACGTCTGGCCTCCTCTCATGTCTTCACAAGACCATACACATCCAGAGCACATCGATATCAACCTCCTGGAGACACGCCCTGAACTCTGAATCAGGTTTTAAGCAGCATTCAACATGTTGATTTAAAAGTAATAAGGCCTCCACAATATCTTACACTTATCAGTACATAAACATGCAAACAGGACAGAGTCAATGCTGAGAAGGTGTGGGTTCCCTCCCCAAGCCAGTCAAGCAGTATCTTGAAAGTCTCAACAAAGGAGCGAAGGGAGGGAGCAGGTAGCACTGGGTGTTAGGACGTTATCAGTATTATGCAGTAAGCACCTCTCTGCAGCTTTCTCTTAACGGCTTTAATTTTTCTTTAGTCTGACAGGCACCAGGAGAGCACACAGAGATCCATGACCTTAACGCGCCTGCTGAACTAGGTGGAAATGTGTTTGTTTGTACTGTTGTGTATGTGGCAGTGGGGATAATTTAAGGACATGCTGGAGGAGCAACTGTGGCTATGTGTATGTGCACTGTGTCTGCTTGTTGCATACAGATGCCCTCAGTTTGATGCCAGTAATCCAGTCCCTTTAGTCTAAGAGGAGGAAATGACAAACACTGTATCCATTCAGTCTTTCAAAAAAAGTTTCTGAGAAGAGTAAACAATTAGAAAGCTCATAATGGTCATATGTAGACATCCCATTAATGGTTCTATTTTCTGTCTTTCAAGTATGAAATCACGGCCCCATTTTCCATTTGTGCAGCTAATCTTGCTTTATTCCACTGTGCAGTGAGCCACTGGCCAGCCTTCTGAGCAAGAACTGTATTTCAAGGGCTTTCCAAGATAATGACAAGAGATTGTATTTTTGAGGGAATTTCACTCTATATTCTTCTTCACATTGGTAAACAAAGCAAGGTCATGTCATACTGTGCAGAACAGCTCATCATTTAAACTGTTCTTTTGAAAAGTCAAGGAAAGAGGGCATGGCTCTGTTTGGTCAGAATGTAACTGAACTAAACTCAAGATAAAGTGATAAAATATTTTTGAGGTGACAATTAAGGGGGGGTAGAAACATGTGACTTACATGTGACACTTGAAATGAAAAACCCAAGGTGAATACATATTTTGGTTGTATTTACTTATGCACGTAATCGTTTCATATCATAATAGTCCTCAAACATTAAACCTTGAAGCACTGACAAAAAATGCAGTTCATTTCTATCTATTCATACCTGAATCTCAACCTCATGTACACAAAAATTCCACTACACCTCAACAAGAATACTTCTAGTTAACTGGATGTATCTCAAGACCCTTCTCAAGAATCACCTGTAGGTGTCCACAAGGTGTAAAGATAATTCAACTGCAAATAATATGATGTATGACCTTGGTGAAATTTACAGCAATCTAGTTCAGTTTCAGTATATCTATAAATTGGTAATAAAAACCTCTCAACCCCCGCAAAATGACTAGTTTTACTGTCAGAATTTGGCTAAAAAAAGTGCGACACCGCACTTGTGGTTGCTTGTTAAAGAAAAGATCTCAATGTTATGAGGTGTATTTCAGGGTCCCATTATTGATGATAGCTTAAAGTGTCTAACATTCAAAGCTCAAGATCTTCTGTGTTTTAATAAACTGGCAATCCTTTAAAAAGGACGGGGCTCCCTGTGTTGTAGTGAAACATAGAAGGGGTGCTCTGGGGTCTTAAAAAGAAACAAAAAAAAAACAAAACAAAACACAGACGCTGTAGAATACTGATTTGGGTGGTGATGACCATGGCATCAGTTGAAGCCGTAAAAAGCTTGGAATCATTCAGGTCAGCCCTTACACAGTGCTATACTTGCCAGTAGTTTCATCAGACTGTTTGGAAGGAGGAAAATGTAAAAGCTGTTGACAGAATTAATGTCAGACAGAACATTTTATGGATTAAAAAAGCCTTTAGACTCGTATTTTACAGTGCTGGCTCTTTGGCAACCCTGTATGTGGCATAAGTGGATTTATCTGACATAAAAGCACAGAAACAGAAGACAGAAACAGCAAGGTACTTTGTGTGATTTTTTTCAACAAGAAATGGGGCAGTGAGGAAAAAATGCTTTCGCCCAGCAAGCACAGCAGTACTTGGTTTGGTAAGAAAGAACGTGCTTACTCTCCATACTCTATTAGATTTACAGGACAAATTCTAATCATCTACTGTATGTGTTTTGTAACAGTATTACAACACTTTTCTCCTCCCCACTGGCAGATGCTCTCTAGGTTTGCACACAACAGATTTCAATATTATCTGTCATATTTTTCTTAGGGTTAACAGTTGTCATTAAGTAGGAATATCATGATGTCTACTTAGTCAATGAACAACCACCCAACCCAACTTTTGAAGGAATACGATGATTTGATTTTGATTGATGATAGATTTCACCCAGTGTTTAATAACCACAATTAGGGATCATTGCAAATCTTGTGTATATCGACTGATATATTAATATCAACATTTGTTTTAATTCCTACTAATTCCACAACTGTATGCGGATCCATGACTATTTAAGTGTAAATGCATAGCATTTGCCAACACAAGAAAGTTATCTCAATTCACCAGATTTTCATATTCTGCAAACTGGCATGTCCTCTGAGTTTTAAAGCTGCAGTAATCAATATTTTTATATAAACAATAGATCGCATGACTTTGTAATGTGAAAGTGGTTGTTTTGTTGTAGAGAATTATCAGCCGACTCTGCAGATCCCTTCACATTTGCAAAGCTTTTTAGCCTTTTCCTGTCATGATTCTGGTTTTGCTTATGTGGTTTTCTGTTTTATTTTGAAGTTGTATCCTCATGTGTCATGTTTTGCTTTCATATTTCCTCCTATTGTTTGATTTCCCACCCTTTTTCTGTGTCCACCTGTGTCTTGTCTGCAATCAATGCTTGTGTGTGTATATAGTCTGTGTGCTCCCTCATGTCTTTATCAATTTGTCCAGCGTTACTCTCCTGGGTTATTCTCCTGTGTCCGTTGGCTGTTTTTTCAGTCTCCTAGTGGTATGTTTTCAGGTTTTTGTTTCTTGCTTTATTCCTTGATTTTTTTCCTGATTTATACTTTGCTTTTTGTTGTACTTTGAGTTTTTGTGTTGCTACTTCATATTTTGGGAATTTACACTTCTTGGTTGTTTGGAGTGTTCAGCATTTGTTAAATAAATTTTATTTAATAAATTTAATAAATTTTGTTCCTCATTCTGTTTGTGTGCTCTTGCATTTGGGTCCTCACCTTTTTTTACCACATCGCGATACTTCCAGATTCTTATTTTGGTTTTCTGGCCCTCAATTATATTGTCGTGGTTCAGTCTTTGTTGTCATCAACCTAGTGTCCAGTGAAAGACCTCTAGCAACCCACTGTACACTACCTGCTCAGGACCAAGGGTAACAGCAGACATACAGATAGCTGGTGAACACACTGGAGCATTTAGCAGCTAGCAAACCAAATACAGAATAGAGAGAGAGTCCTGGTCTTCCATTTGTCAGATGGCCTGAACCACCACTCCAAAGGAATTATTATGTTAGTCTGTTTCTGTTAGATGTACAAATATCACAATTTTGCTAACAAACACTGTGTATTATGTTAGGTGATATACCTTGTTAGGTTTCAAGTGTTTTGCTGCTTTCAAGTGACCAAAAAAGATCAATTAAAGCTGCTTCAAGTATTTTTTCACTAACGCCCCTTGTAGCCTACCTAAAAAATACTATGGGTGAGCACTTTAGTTAATGACAGCTCCCTTCTAAATTATAACAGCTGTTGAACTGCTGGAATTAATTTCATGTTGTGCTGATAATGGAATGTTAATTTCAGGGTCTGGAGACAACAGTTGAGAGCTTTCATCTGTGAACCTAGCCTAGCCACACACCCTGTATTTTGATGTCACTGAGGAGGGCGATTTACTATCATAAAAGAAAACCATCAGTTTTCATACCATGGTATACCTTGAAACCCTCTTGTTGTATAAGATGAAGAAGCTATGAACCTTCAATGTTATTGAAAGTCCTGTCTGTGATACTTTGAGTCACTGATATGGAAGTCATAGCTGTAGAGAACTAGTTTACGTTTGTCAAGAGTATTTGCAGTCCTAAGATAACTTAATGAGAATTCCACTGGTGAATGCGTTTGCTTTCTCATTTCAAAAGACTTGCATAATTACCTCTGTGCAGTTTCCCCCTTGAGCCCAAGCAAAAAAATACATTTCTATAAAAACAAGTGTTTTAGTACTGGCATAACCACCACTGTGAAGCTGATTATCTAAATAAAATTGAAACAGTGCCTGGTTCGTCCTTGGTTAGCTGCAGCAATACGTGTGATTTAAAAAATAAATAAATAATAAAAAATGTAACATCTTTTTGTTAGTACTGGTAGAATTGAGTTTAGTTCATTAAAGCAGCTGCCTGCAAGAACAAGGGGTGGTGATCACTTAAATGTTTCATTTGTAGTCTCTTTAAAGGTTTTTGCAAAGCATCACAATCACCACAGATAACTTTGGTAGAGAATGATGAGTTCTAGTTCATTTATTTTAACACTACCTTAACATTAAGGCACATACCCGAGATAGGAAATCAGGGCAGTCTGGAGTCTCCACCTGGGCCACATGACAAAATACCTCTCCTGAAGAACAAGTTCTTACTGAGTTACTTTGAGCTAGTGTTGGAAATGGAGAAACTCTGGGATGTTGTTGGCACCATTTACCTCAACATGTTCTGATAATTGGTGATATCGATCTTGAACCCCCTGCAATAAGCAAGTACCAACCTTCGGCACTCTCCCCTGATGAAGACTGTTCACCAAACCGCACATTTGACAGTGTTATCCTTCATTCTTTGCACTTTGTGAAGCTCTTTTATATTGGTTAAAAGTGGAAACAGTGGATTAGCATGGAAAAATGTGTTTCATAGTTTGACATGTCTTACTGCAAGGCTTAATCAGAAATATACTTGGCAATTACAGGCACAAAAAAAAAAACACTGACCAACTTTGTCCACTGTACACATGGTAACAAAATCCTACCATAAACCCATTTTAAGTCCTCCTCATTCGCAAATAGAGTGTAATTTAACATCTGATTAGGCAACATGCTGTGTGTGTGTGTTCGTGTGTGTGGCCAGTGTATGTGTGGGGAGCTAGAACACAGCATCTCCAACCCCAAAAACAAGAAAAAGAGAACAGCAGGCTTCTATTCAAGCTCAACAAAGACAGCAGGTGTTTGTGAAAACACAATGAAAATATTGATCATATTATGTCCTTTTCTTCAGCAATTGGGAAACGAAATAATAGCTGTTATTTCAAAGATCACAAAGAGTAATGTTGTTCTACTCTGTACTTCAATACGTTTTTTTAAATACAGCAGTCTCTGTCTGAGAATTCAGTGAGAGTATAATATCTGCGTATTATGGTTTATTTTATCAGTACTAAAAAACATGGTGTACTTGCTAAACAAAAATATTAACATCAATGAAATAATAATTATCTGATGCTGAGATTGTAATTACTGACAAAAATACAAGATGGCTTTCTCTCCCTCCTCTCTGTCTGTAAATGGACTTGCATTTATAAAGCGCTTTTCCTGTCTAATGGAAACTTGTTTCCAACGTGACATTACAACAGCCAGTGCAGATCCTTCAGTGACCTCCCACATAACTTTAAGTCTTAAAACCACAGCTCAAGATGGTCCCCTGTCCTCCTTCTCACCTGTCCTTCAATTGTCTCTCTCAAACAGAAAAATGGTGGAAACAACATTTTGACATTTACTTTAATATCTTTTTAATTCTCCACACAGTTTGATTTTTTAGCAATGTATGACCTTAGAAGAGGTCACAGATCTTGCAAGTTTTTTGAAACTTTTTTCACTGCCTCATGAACACCAATTAATACCTATTAATTTTCATTTTAAAGTCGAAAAAGCAAAAAAAAATCTCAACTCATATCACCTTTGTCTCCCCACAAAGCTGTACTTACAACTAGCTTGTACGTTCTGTGCCTGGGTGACTGGAAATACCTCTCCATACCACCAAGTGGTTTGTAGCTGTGTTCATTTCATTAATGAAAAGTAAGTAGTCAAAGAAAAATAGATCTATGATAATAAAAGCTATGATGACATGTATGTTTTGTTTTTAATTTTAGTGGTGGACTTGATGATAATCTGATTGACAATTGTGCGTCTATGTGTCAAAATACAAACAATACATCCCTGTCATTGACTGACTTGTGATACTGTCCCAAACAGATGGTGGATATGATGGCTTTTTGTTGGCAAAAAGGGACAGATCTAAGAACATTGCTCTTGTTTTTTTGTTTGTGATGTTTATAATCTGTGAGTTTGTTTATAGGAGGACAAGCAGCTTGTAATTAAGCTTGATCTATTTTCAATACTTACTACAGAAAAAAGCTTATTGGCAGCTCTGAACATGGCATTGCAGTTACTGAGTATATCCATATACTAAGTATATCCAAGCCTGATCAAACTGTACATTACATGGCATAACATGAAGCTGCTGATTGTGTAGATGCTTTTTAGCCTCCTTGAATGAGTTTAGGGTTAGGGTTAGAGAGAATAATCAAAAACAGTGCTCTTGCTCCATAAACGTTATCATGGATTTGCCCATTCTGCTAGAAAAAACAGTTTTAAGATCCAGGGGTATTTTTTTAATGTAAAGTTGTGTTTGTATGTTATGTAGCTAAAATCCACATTGTGTTGTCTGCATGTAACCATTCATCACCAGTTAGAGAGTTTAGAGATGGAAAAAGCTGATATTACTAAAATAATTAATCTGTGGGTCCCAACATTATACAATCCATATCTGATTTTGAATGATATCTAACTAAACCCAGCTCAAACTAGGATTTCAGTGTTGATTTCTAGTTGAAACCTGGGTGATTTCTGTTCTGAACATCAACATGTCACACAACACAAGTTTGTTTAAGTCATTCACTAGGGATATCAAAATGGAGTCTGAACAGAACTCCCCAGAATTTTCACACCTAGGTGCAAAGACTGCCAAGAGACCCAGCTTTGAGCTACTATTGGTCAGGGTGACCGACCCCCCCTAGACCAGACAGTCAAAACTTCCAGTCCTTCCTTTGTTCTGGCTCATGCCCACCTCTTCCCCTACAGGGCTGCCTGCCTCCATGTTCTCTTCTCCTAGATTCTTCTGGGATCAATAGATACTAAGAGCTGCCAGCTGCATTTCCAGAAGGCCCAAAGAACTTCTCCCCACAGCAGCGATGCAAGGTCCTGCTAGTATTCCAGCTTATTTAGCGGCAGCAGCTGCAACTCAAAGCTTACCAGCTAACACAAAGTGAGTTAGCACCAAGCCGCTATCCCAGAAAAGGAAAGGAGCGACCAGATTCATCCATCTGCTTCTTTCATCGGACGGCTAAGCACAGGACTTTTTAACTCTGGTTGATGTAATGCACATGTGTTCTCAGTGCCCCTGAGGTGATCTAATGCAAATTGGATCTTATTATTTATCATTATTAATAATTATCCCTGATACTCATTAATCATTATTGATTATTGCCAAATTGAACCCAATTCCCTATTAATGTTGCATGAATTACTACAATAATATTTTCATGACTTGCATCAATTTTTATAACTTCCATCAATCAATTTTGGTAGTACATAGATGACAGGTGTAATCAATGTACTAGTTAACAAGGAAGGACAGAAATGCCCCATCTTGTAAATATGGTAAGTTTATAATAATATTACTCTGTTGTGTATGTTACCTGATCTCATCCTTGGTATAAAATCAGTGTAAAATAACTTCCTCAACTGAGCTACTGTAGATTTGTCATGAAAACTATTTGCCTAAATGCATTGGTAGCTCAAAAACTCTCTGAGTAAAACAGTGAAACGTGAAACATTTCACAATTGTGGTGAGTCTCCCCCATGGACCATGAAATGGCAATTTCCCATTATTATTAATAGGAACTGGAATTCTGTAGTTCTCAAACTGATGTAGGAGGATCCAATAAGAAAAGGGGAACATTTATTTTTGCTATTATTCTATCCATACCTAACACATTAAAAGAATGTATGACTACTTTGGTCATGGGTTTCATACAATTTATAAAGTTCTAAAACATTACAAGCAAAATACTTCTCAGAAAGGGGAACCTGGGACAAAATTTTATCAAATAGGAGTCAGTGTCTTAATTTCTGTAGGATTAGGAATCCTTGATGTGAAAAATATTTGAGAACCACAGCGATATTATATCTATTTCAATCAAGAATTTATATAGTTATAGATTAACTTCAGAGTAGTATCTAAAATGAGTGATGGGGAAAGCTTTCAAACTGAGCGCATGCATGAAGTTCATTCTGATTAAATTATTCTTACATTAGCTGAGAATAGCGTAGTTTTATTATAGTCAACATTTCCAGTCATCTACCACAACACCACAATGAGCCGAAGGCACTTGTCTTTAAATTTCTCACATGGAGCAATCTGGACGTAGGTTCTTCATGGTTAAATTTTCAAATATGCTCACCAAATATCCATTAGATAACAATAGCCCTAATTCTAATAAGTGGAAAAAACAATGATAACCATAATCCTGCCATAAGTAATGATGGGACTCTCAATTAAACTATTTTAAATCAGGAGCAAATCAAGAAGAATGTTGAAACCTGCATAGTCCACTCTGCCCTGCTAAATAAACATATCACTTTCCAGTAGGGCTGTCACTTTTTTAAAAAATCAAGTTCGAACGAATTAGAAATGAAACGCAATATATTCAAATTCATTCAAATCAATTCCCGCTTATACACTGTACATTTTGATTTCGAACAGGTCATTACATTCGAATAAGAACTTTTCCCCCCACTTTCGAACAAATTTTCAAATTTCGAATAAAAAGCCCTACTATCCAGGCTTTGTCAAAAAATTACTTCTGACTATCAAAGCATGTTTAAGACTTTTTATTAAAAACTGCAGTCAGACTAAAACTTTGGTTAATTGTAATTAGAATGTAAAGCTCATAAGAAACCATATCTTTTCATAGTTGACCTGAAACTGTAGAGGTGGGAATAGTGATTTCCCACTTTGAACAAGGTGTAGCATTAGGTCTGGTGTGTCCAGTGCGCCTTATCTAATAAAGCAATTGTCTGTCTCTCACAAGACTGAAAGGGGGAGGGAAGGCACAGAGGGTGAGAGAGAATATTGACGACCAAGCTTCCACCTCTGCCTTGAGTCTGGAAACAGACAGAGGAGTGATTGCCAAGCACCATACTAAATCCACTTCTAATTTATCCCTTTGATGGAAGCCTGTGACATGACTTTACAAATTCACTGCAAAGGGTCCAGCATCACCAATAACATGCTATGGTTGTGCTGGAAGATTTTATCATATCTATTATGAGGATATGACTTTCCAGAGCTTAAAATGCGATTTTAGTAATTCAGATTTGCCCCTGCACAGGTCTGCACATGTACTATTTGATCTGAAAGCCAAAATGATGCAGTGATTCATGTGAGCACATACGTGGGAGAGCCACTTAAAAGAAATCCTAATCACAAACCTCCCCTTCGGCTTGCTGCAGGGGGTTTCTGGGGGATTTAAAATCAAAACCACTTAGGAGCTACTGTTAATTAACCTTACAAGTAACTTGCTTGGCTTAGTTAAGCACATGTAAACACCCCAACCCCACAAGAAGACCACATTAAAATCCTACCAGTAGCCCACATAAAAACCCCACAAAGCCAAAAGATCCGAATTTTAGTAGGTCACGCTTTATTTTACAGTACGTTAATAAGACGTAACAAGCTGTACTTTGTATCAAATTAGACAAAAAACAACACGCTAATAATACGTAATAAGCCATACTTTGTATGAAATTAGGCAAAAACAATACGCTAATAAGACGCACCAAGCCGCACTTTGTCTCATATTAGACAACTAGAAATAATGTAATCTTTATTAGACAGTAAATAAGAAAAGTTATGCTGTAATTAGACACCAAATAGCCTACCCAAATTATGCTGTAATCAGAAACCGCATATAAAGACTTATTGCTTAAAATATAGGCTACTATACTTAGACACTATTATTCCAAATTTTACTGTAATTACAAAACAAATCAGATATCCTAATACACTATTAGAAACCATTTTACAAGATCTTAGTCTAATTAGAAATCACACACAATGCCATATCAGATAAAAAATAGCTAGTTAGACGCTATTCTACCCTCACTACCAAATTATGCATTTAATATTACCAACATCAGTCTATAGCTTAATTAGACGAATGTACTGCCATATTACATTGGGTATGGCCTTTATAATAGTCGGACAAAACACACAGAGTTCAGAGGAAAATACATTTATTTGAGCTTTATTTACCACAGTTTCAGTTTCTTACTGAGTCATTTATTGATCATTAGAAGAAAACAGTACCTTAATTAAAGTCAAACCACATCGGTTCACATCTGGTCGCTACTACGCATGTCCCTGGTAACCTGGATGTTCTCTGGAGTCTTGTGGAGTTTGTAAGTGGGTTCCTTAACGCTCTACTCCCATAGTTAAGAC
>OMLP01040478.1:0-12466 GCA_900302685.1 Spondyliosoma cantharus | reverse complement strand
CTGTGTGAATGACCAACGCCGGAGAATTGACGAACCACCGCTGCGGTGTTAATGCAGCGTATCTGTGTGAGAGAGGCTATTCTCAGCCTCCGCGGGTCCAACCACTTCCTGTTTGGGATGACGTGTCGACGCAAATTATTCATGTCGACTATGTCGACGCGTTGTCCCAGCCCTAACCAAAAGATCCTCCGACCTTGAACCAGAGCAGTTCACATTATTTCCCTGTGATCCACAAACACTGACATGTAATCTGTTGCAGCTCAACTCTATAAATATGCCACCAAACATACTGTACCAATAAAAGGTGCACTAACATTGATGTGTAGGCTAGCTAGCTTGTGAGCTAGTCAGATCAAAATGGCTTAAAAACTCACCTGCAAATGTGTGACATCGTTTTTTTAGATGCTTTATGGATTTGTCTTTTTTCTTCTACACCGCTGCTAACAAACTGTCCTCAAGTTATAACACATACACCAGCCTGCCCACTCAGATGCTAAAGGGAACATTTTGAATGTATATTCACCAGCGTTATTAAAGGTACCCCAATGTCATACTTGAGTTACAGTGAAGATATTGTGTATTATATTACTGCAGTTCTAATCAAATCAAATCAAACCAAATACATTTTGTTTTTTTAGCCCAAAATCACAATCACATAGGATAAGAGGAGGAGGAGGAGGAGGAAGCCAAAGAGAGTGAGAGACCCGAAAATAAGGCGATGCAATAATCCAGCCTAGACGAAACAAAGGCATGAATCAGGATCTCTGCATCTGCCATGGACAGGAAGGACCTCATTTTAGCTATGTTGCGCATGTGGTAAAAAGTGATATTGGTTATTTCTTTGATGTGCTGATCAAAAGAGAGGTTGGAATCAAAAGTAACACCGAGATTCTTGACAGTTGAACTTTGAGAAATAACACAGTTGTCGAGAGTTACTGTCTACTGATCAAAGTGGTGTCTCTGTCGAGCGGGGGCAACGTCCAGCATTTCACTTTTATCTGAATTCAGGAGCAGGAAGTTTTCCCGACGTTCATTTCTTCACCGCATACAAGCAGGTCTCTAATTTCATGATTTTGAGATTTACCATCAGCTTTTATGGGCACATACAGCTGAGTGTCGTCTGCATAGCAGTGGAAATGTATTCCATAACTCCGAATAATTTTGCAGAGAGGTGAAATATATAAAGAGAAAAGCAAAGGCCCAGAACAGAGCCCTGAGGAGCTCCATACTTCACATCAGTAAATATTGATGTAGTACTATTGTAAGAAACACATTGTGTTCTTTCGGACAGGCGCTGAGATCCAGTAACAGAAGCACTGAGGTAGAGTTTGAGTTTGAGTCTAAAGTAAGTAGAATGTCATTAACCACTTTAGTAGGGGCTGTTTCGATGGAATGACAGGCTCTGAAAGCTGATTGAAAAGGTTTCAGGAGATTATTATGAAATAGATAGCCTGAAAGTTGCTGGGACACAACTCTTTCTAAGACTTTAGAGAAGAAGGGTAGGTTGTATACTGGTCTATAATTATTTAGAGATCCTCAGTCGAGGTGTGGTTTCTGAAGTAGAGGCTTAACCACTGGCCATAGATACCATTTTGCTGGAAGGGGGTCCAGGAGGCAGGTAGTTGGTTTTGAAGATCAAACAATTTTAGACAATATCTCAAGGGAGATATTTTCAAAAGTGTTTAAAGCTGAGACTAACTGAGAATCAGCAGAAGGTTGTTTTATAATCAACTTTGATGAGAAAGCCAGAGATGAGGAGTTAATTTTGGTTCTAATCTCATCGATTTTATTACAAAAGACATCAAGAAATCATTTGCATTGAAGGGTGCACAGCTGGACTGTGGTTTTTGAGTAAGATTAGCCACGGTGTCGATGAGAAATCTAGGGTTGTGTTTATTATTGTTTATTAGGCCGAAGAAATATGCTCTTCTAGCAGTATTAAGAGCACACTTATAATAAAGTACACTATCACGCCATGCAAGATAAAAAACGTCCAGTTTAGATCTTTGCCACGCTCATTCCATTTTCCTGCAGGCCTGCAGTCAAATCAAGGAGAGAAACAAGTACTGAGTTAACTTCGTAAGTGAATTTTTCCACAGGTTTTGTCACAGTTGTAAAAGGAACCAGGACCCCAGACAATTTTGCACTGAGTGTCACTGTGAATGCCGGGCAGATATGATGAGAGGTAAAACATTTGTGTCACAGGTACAAGGACAGGCTAATGAGGCCTCAAATGTAGTAAGAAAGTGGTCTGACATGGCAGAAGGGACAGAAGCAACATTCAAGGCTGACACATCTAATCCATGGGAATGGATCAAATCCAGAGTGTTAACACTGGAATGAGTAGGTTCATGAACAAGCTGAATGAAGCCAGAAATATCAAAAAGTCCCAGAAAAGCTTTACTCAGAGGGTCGGAAGGCTTATTTAAGTGGATATTGAAATCCCCAATATTTAGGATGTTATCTGAACGAGTCACAAGATTTGCAAGGAATTCACCAATTCTTCTAGGGATTGGGAGTGAGGCGCTGGAGGTCTGTAGATTACCACCAGGTGAAAGCCAGTTCCCTGGACAAGGGCGTTACTATTTTATGAAGATGGCTTTAAAACCATATCCTCAAATGAAGTCAATTTAATATCTGAGTAGGAGGTTAAACTGAAAATAGATTTAGATTAGAGCAACACCTCTCCCCTGTTAAGATGCCCGAGCAACATGAGCATAGTTATAGTCTGGAGGAGAGGCTTCATTTAATGGCAGAAAAGTGTCAGGTTTCAGCCATGTTTCACATAAGCCATTCATGTCCAGCTTATGCTCAGTAATCAAAACATTAATCAGTAAGGCTTTGATTGACACTGATCTAATATGAATAAAGACAAATTTGAGGGTTTTAAGCTCATTGGAGCTGCTCTTTTCAATGACAGGCCGTTCAGTGGAGCTCATGGTAGATCATTTAGGAATTGGAACAAGGTACCTTTTAGTAGTGATATATTTTGGCTGCATATGCAGGTAGGGATGACGGGAAGCCGCAGTGATTAGCTTTGGTATTTTAGTATGTAAGACTGTGTAAGGTGCTTGCTGAGACGCTTCCCCACTGTCAGAGGTGGAGCTCAAAATTCAATTATTTTGATTTACACATTAAGAGGATGATTCAATGAAAGAGTGGTGAGGGAAGGTGACAGTATCCATGTTAATAACTATCCTATCAGTCTGCCACTGCCGTGGTAGATGTTTGAGCATCTCACACTGGTTCCCCTCCTGTATCCCATGTATTGATAGGTTTAGGCAACAATAACACTGTGGTTATAGATAGTGGTTTTGGTTGCATATTGGAACAGCAAACACATTCTGTCTGGTGCTTCAAGGAACATTTTCAATAGTAACGAGACCGGGACCCTAGAACAACTGATGGAAGTTGATGTGCGTCGCTGTAAACACCAGACAGCAGCAGCAGCAGCAGCAGCAAGGACGAAGAGAAGAATCTGAGTGGACAGATTCAAGCTCTGTCCATCTCCACATACCTCTCTTCTTCCCCACACCCATACTTTCTTTGCCTCGGTTTTCGTCACCTCTTCATCTTCTGTCGCTCCTCTTCATCTTCTTACCCTTCCCTCCACCCCTCTGCTCCTCTTCTACTCCTTCCTTTTTGAACCCTCATAGCTTTCCTTCTCCATCACCCTTTTTACCTCCATTCTGTCTTTCTTTCTTGCTTTGTCTCCCATCTTATTTTCTTTTTTTACTTCCTTCCTGTAGCCCTCCTTCGCCTCCATTCCTCATGTCTTTTTTTACCATCTGTTTTGACCTAGCATGTTTACTATTACTTTCTCTCCATCATCTCCTGATCTTCCTTCCCTTAAGTTCCTCTTTCCCTCCATCATCTTTTTCTCCATCCCTCCATTCCCTGTTGCCTCATCTCATGTTCCTTCTCCCTTTTCACCATCTCTGTTATATCCCTTTCATTTTTGCCTCCTTTTACCCTCTGCTACTACATGATGTTCACCCTCTATGATTTTCTTCTTCTACATCCCTCCATCTCTCCTCTCCTACTCTGTCTTTATTCTTCACCTCCCCAATCCCTATTTTTCACGGCTTTACCAGGGTGTCTTACCGTCAATGCTTGGCAGGAAATCCCCGCCCTCCAAACTCTTCCTGTGTGTTCCCTCAGTGGTAGAATGACTTACTGAACTGAATTCAGTCAGCAGAGTCCCTATGTGTTCTCCAAACTCTATGGAAGATGACTTTCTCTCTCCATCTCTCTCTCCGTCATCATCTCATCTCATTTCATCTGCAGCTTGCGTTGAGACACTTTTTCTCGTAGGCTTCTCTTTGATCTAGTGTGGTATGGATTGAACCTAATTTGAAAGTCACTTTGGACAGAGCAAATGAATGAATGCAAAAGTGTTCCTGTTGCAACAGAAAATGAGAAGGCTAATAAGAGAAAAGCTCTCTGCTCTTACCCAGGGTAATAACTGTAAAGAGTGTAGGCAGGCAGAGGGTGTGGAGCAGGAGGAATGGTGGATTTTGGGCAGAATTGTCTAGAGTATGCAGAACCCCCCAGGGGGACACAGACGGAGAGAGTCATTGCTGTGAAGCAGCTCAGCCAATCATGTAAAGCTTATGAAGAAGTTCTGCTGTGAATGATTAACATTTATATTCAGAACTGCTGTTTGCCTGCCCCTCCTCGCTGCTGCACACCACTCTGCATACCAACACACATGGATCATTGCTATTCTACATGTTGACTGATGCACGCACTGCAAACGGTCGGTCGTACCAATGAGGCCCTGGCAGGACTGAATTAGCACTGTGCTCTCTGAATACATTAAAATGTCCGTTGTGTTAAATAATCACAATACCCTGTCCCTTGTGGACTTGTATAACAGCATGTCAAAGCAGACTTACAGCACTCAGTATTCATGTCAGGGATAATGCCCAACGAGGTGTCTGTTATCAGGAACTAATGGATGATGTGGACGGCTGAACCATCCTCTGCACATCATCCGTTCATTCCTGATAATGGACACCTTGAAGGACATTATCCCACGGATTACCACGGTCACTTGCCAAAGAAGAAAACATGAAGACCATTTTGCATATATTTTGACATCTTTTAGTGATTAAAACAAAGTTTTTCATAAGCAGTAACTCCATCAGATTCCCATGTAATGAACAGTAAATAGGACAGACCTTAGATACGACTTAGCTCATTGAATCCTTTGTCTCCGCTGCCAGCCAGATAGCTAGCGTTACGCTAGTAGGATTCTAAGTCTATAACACTGCCTACAGTCGACAAACAGTGAATATAATTTCACAACGTGTCTTAACAACAAGCCAAGCCAGCTAACAGCCGCGTCACTGTCATTTTCATGCCCAGCACCCACGTTGTGTAAATAGCAAATGTACTTGCACCCTGCTGTGCTCCCCTTGGTGTGTTGGTCTTAAAATGAGGTGTGGTCAGGCAGTAAGAGGCTCCTATACAGGTTGGTTCACATCGTGCATATGCTCTGATTTTATGATTTAAGCGGCTGCCTTCAGTTATATTAGACATTTACATGTGTGCAGTAACACACAGTAACAAATATTGCGAAGATGACTGCACTGTTTAATATGCTGCAGGTCCTGGCACACCTGGCTCTTTTTTTAATCTTTTGGCCTATTTATGGCTTTATTGATAGGACAGCTCAGAGATTACAGGAAACAGGATGAGAAAGGGGGGGTGACATGCAGCAAAGGGCCGCAGGTTGGACTTAAACCCAGGGCCACAGCACATGGGACGCCTGCTCTACCAACTGAGCTAATGTGCGCCCCACACCTAGCTCTTAAGGGGAATGGGAGACGACACTCGGATTGGTTTGATCTATGTTCAGACTGAAACACACCCATAAGTAATTCAGAGTCTAAATACAACCTCTTTGCACCGTGCACCGCACTTTGGGCCCAGATTATCCACCGTTTAAATAGCAGAATGGACTTGGACACGCCCTAAATGCTAAAGTGCACTGCGCTTTAGACCATGTGCTACAGACCGTCTAAATAGAGCCCATAGGGTTGCATTAATTGTCAACCTTAATGCACCCACATCGACTTGCGTCATCTTTCCGTCTCTCTCGTTCAGCATTTGTCCAAACATTCAGCAGAATGTTTTATTAAGATGCCAAAAGATGCAGGCTTTTCTAGTCTTACTGAGCACCCAGGTTGCTCAACAACATGAGTCAGCATTCCCCCATTTAAACACTGGTGGCAAGAGCTACCATTCAAGACACCACCTGCTCATCAGGAGCAATAACCATTCATACACACTCACACACCAATGGAAGTTTTGAAACAATTTTGGGTTCAGCATCTTACCCAAGGACACTTCTCGAGGACTCCACCTTGAGCTACTACTACTACTACTACTACTAGTAGTAGTAGTAGTAGTAGAGGCTCACAAAAGGGATGTAGTTTTTTGCACTGTCATAAGGTTTGAGAAAACTCAAGGGACATATTGAAAAAAAGAATGGTTCAAGTCAAACCTGAGAACTATCTCACTCATTGTCATGTCATTTACACTTTTCACCAGTGCAATGTTCTGAGTATTATTTTTAGATATTTATCTGTTTAAAAAATACAAAATGTTTTAACATTTGATGGTACCTTATGCAGCATGTTAGCTGCCCTATCTGTGTCTGCAGTGCTTACACTGGCTGCGTTCAGGGATAGTATTGACTGTAGGTCGCTCACGTTTTGGCAGCATTTGGAAGCTTAAAAATGTCATCACACAGACTGTTTAGACTGCAGTATTGATTAAAATTGATTTGACAAGATAATACAAACAATATCTGTGTCATATATCTGCATAGTCAACATGATGTGGCACCTATTCAAGTACCTGTAATCTTGAGCCAATGCTGTTGCTGTGTGTGCAGGATCCTGGCCACCGTGGGAGCTGATTTTGATCTAAGAACACTGAGGGCAGTGAGAGTGCTGCGGCCGCTCAAACTGGTTTCTGGCATTCCAAGTAAGTTCACTTCACATTTTAACACATTTTTATCCCTGTTAATGTCACCACTAACTCCTATTCCCAAAAAGTTGTGATGCTATGTATAATGTAAATATAATTAGATGGATATTTAACATAATCCAGGTAGAAATTACATTTCTCACTGCAACATAACTGGCAAAACAGTACTTTATACTATGAGCAGTGTTCTTAGGAAACTTTAAAGGAGTTTAGTCATACGTATGTGTCATACGTATGTGCTCCTAGGATCAGGACTTCACCTCTGACTGAAGTTTAGACCAGTTATGAATGAAATGACTCTTTTCCAAAAGTGTTGATGAAGAAACGGCTTCAATTCACTCTCCGTTTTTAACAGTCTGAAATGCATTAACTTTATCCAGACAGTCTGGCATAATCCTCACACGTTTGCGAACCAACAGCCTGCCTCCAGACCTCTCAATCACTGCCCACTCCGATGTGCTCAGTCATTCAAATCAGTCTGTTGCTATCGCCGCTGATGGCTTTAAACTCAGATGTAGAAACAGTCGACCAATGAGAGCTTTTCAAGCTGGATTTAGAATGAAACCATAAATAGCTAACTACGTTTATGAAGTTGAATAAGCCTGATTTTTTTTTCATCCAGCTCATCTTGCTTTACTGAGAAAACCTAGGTGTAAGCAAGAAAACATGTCATCAGGTGGTTGTAGTGACTTATGAGGTTTTGACTTTGCTGCATGTCATATAATTATTTCTCTCTCCCCATGTTTCCTGACAGTCCTTCCACTCTCCAGTAAATGAAAAACTAAAAAAAGAAATACAATAAAATAGTCTCCTGTGTTTCCAAAAGCATGTTTCTTTTGTCTGCATCAGGTCTTCAGGTGGTATTGAAGTCCATTATGAAAGCTATGGTACCTCTGCTGCAGATTGGCTTGCTGCTCTTCTTTGCCATCCTCATGTTTGCCATCATTGGCCTCGACTTCTACATGGGCAAATTCCACCGCACATGCTTCAGGATAGACACAGGTAAGCAGGAGGAAGACAAGGGATAAACAAGTAGTTGGTGTTAAAATAGCAATTTGTGAGATATGAACACAATTTTAGTTTAAGATATTTAAAAAGTAAACCAACATTTTCAAACAGTGTTGATGTTCTGTCAAACGTCTGACATCTAAGTACTGTGTTATAGAGATGTCAACTGATGTTAGCATGCTATTCAGCTAGCCCCGGCGTGTCCTGTCTCGTAATACCACTTTGTACTGCAAAAGGCGAGTTTCAGCTGGGAGATGTATGCCAACAATGATTTGTTGATGATTTGCTATGTTTCACAAGCTCTATTAGCTTTTTTTGTAATAAATTAACAATATAAATATTAATATAACTGAACAGAAAACACGGCCGCACACTTTCTGAATTCAAGTTTTTCTCTTTTACTGAACTATGTTGAGCTTAATCGCCTCGTTAACTCAAACACACTTAAACGAGACATAAACTAAACAAAAGCCTCCAACACAGTCTTGGTTTATCTTTACACATTCACCTCTGTTTTGGTCCAAATGAATCCTTAATTCACAGAGTAAGACTCCGAATCTCTCTCACTCCTCTTCGGTCCCTGCCTGCCATGTCTTCTTGTCCCCGGAGTCATAGTCCTGGTCAGAGCTGCTGTTAATCACCTCTGAGGTCTTTGAGGCTGTGTTCAGTCTCAGTTCAGTGTCCAGCCATGTTTACGCTTAGGCTGCCTAATCGAGTTAAGCTAGAACCCCCCTTTCGCATGTGTTGACTAACGTGTGATCAGAGGTCCCGATCCAGACAAACTCTAGTGCCACTAGCCTCACAGCTAACTGAGCCATGAGCTCATTTGCCCTGTAAGATAGCTGCAGCCAAGGAAAGAGCAGCATTTGCTGTATATTTTTGGAGCTATTTTAGAATTTTGGTCATATTTAAAAAATTACACTTTAATGGAGCCTTCGAGAAACCCTTTGTCATGGCTAAGGACATGAGGCCGATCAGGGCATTTTTATGGTTTGTATATATCCGGAACCATCACTGCTCCTTTGTATATTGTACTCCAGTTGTCAAAACACCCTCTTGTTGTGTAACTAACTGAGGTTTGTCAAATTTCACCAATATATGCTCCAGCATATAACTAGGCCAGCTGGCTCAGGGATATAGGACAGGTGGTGGGATGGTTTTGTTATTTCATATCCTAATAATGAATAAAATATACTTTAAACAACAAAACGGTCCATCCGTACTGTTAAGTGCAATGTCAAGCAAGAGTGAACCACAGTCTGGCATGAACAAACAGACAGACCATTGCCTTTCCACACTGACAGTGTGCACAATTAGCTTTGGCTGGTTGCTTTTGTTTTCACTGACATTTCTCAGGGACACCACACATTTTGATTGCTGCTTTGTGATGGAAGAACTGTATTTGAATTTGAATATTCAGATGTAGAGTCACTGAATGTCCAAACCTTTTCACCCCACGGAAGACTTAAAGCAAAGCTATAATGGAGTTTATATTTTTATTCAGCTGTGAAACATAACAGTATAACTTATTTTTCTAGTTTTGATCTTAAGTCATATTCTGACCTATGATTAGGTTCATACTTGTCTTTGGGGGTCCTAGTAGAATAGGTTTAAATACTTTAATTTTCAAAAAACACATTATTTTTCTCATATGATGCATTGCTGCAGCATCCCTTTACACACTGTGTCTTGAATGCTCTGTTTAAACTACAGAGTGAGACATATTGCCTCTGTTCAATCTTCGATGAAAGTTGCACCTGGTCAGGCCAAGTAAGGTAGTGTGATCCAAAATAACACAGCTACAGCTGGTAACCATGGCTGTGGTACAGCAGAATGTATTTTATAATATATATAAACATATATATTTCTATATCTCCTGTTACATAGTGACGCACATAAGTTACGAAAGTAAAGGCTCGACTCCAATAAACCAGGTGTTTCAGGCAGTGCAGGAGCAGTGTTTTCTGTGGGAGAGAGTCACTCCCTTTGGCGTGGACTTTTTCACTTTGCAGACCTTTTACATGCACAAAAATGCTTCATAACACAATAAAGTAAAGGCAAAATCCCAAACAGCTGACTATGACCATTTAAAGCCTCCTATAGTGTGTTATAGTGTTGTCACAATACTAGAATTTCTTCTTCGGTACAGTACCTCAGAAAATACTTGATATTGGATACTTGATATTTGTAAGCAACTGTGGATAAAAACAAGAAATGAGGTCAAATGTGCTCTGCTTAATGGTTTTCATCCTGTGTATCATTGTAGTCGGACTCATATATTATGCACAAGCTGGCATGTTATTCTGTATCTTAGCACGAGAAAGTACTTTTACATAATACATACCCAGCCTTCTCTACAGTGCTTCACCATCTGTGTGTATTTCTGTGTGTGTGATGGTGTGTGAATGTGTGTGTTTGTGGCTGTAGGTGAGAAGGCAGCAGATTTCCCCTGTGGCTTGGAGCCTCCAGCCCGGACCTGCAGCAACGGCACCACCTGTAAGGAGTACTGGATCGGACCCAGCTTCGGTATCACCAACTTTGACAATATCCTCTTTGCTGTGCTCACCGTTTTCCAGTGCATCACCATGGAGGGATGGGTGGACATCCTCTACAACGTGAGTCCACTGACGGGAGACACATGTGGGCCTGAATGCTATTTCTTAGGGATTGTGGGTACCAGATGAAGGGGTCTGCTGTGCTGTTAAGTTATGGAGGGAGGAACTGTTGGCTCTAGATTTGCAACTTCAGTGTGTTACACTGTTTCACACCATTCACACAGCCGTTTGACTATATGCCCAGCCTGGTTTCAGAATCTCTGAATCACCACACAGATCATCAATTTTTTCACAGATTCAAAGAGTTTGTTTGTGTACTCACACTTGTTGTAGAAACATTTGGTTGCATAGCGAGACAGCTAGCTGCATTCATTTTTTATGGTACCCCTTTACTGGAGCACAGGGTTGGTGGTTCGATTCCAAGCTTCCTCTGTCAACATTTAGGAGTGTCTTTGAGCAAGAAAGTGAACACCGAGTTGCCCCCGATGATAGCCCACTGTTTGAGTGGATCTGTGTGAATTAGAGGAACATTGTAAATGAAAAATGCAGTTCATATAATAAGCATACAGTAGATAACAAGTCTTAAATGAACATATTTCTTTGAGCATCATGAGAAATGAGAAGTTAATGGCTCCCAGCTCTATATCATCGGAAACTCAGCAGTGACACCAGCGGGACAGATCACCCATTATTGATTGGTCAGGGCAAAACTGACAATAACAGCATGTCCTAACAGCAAGCAGTCATTTAATTATCCTCAAATAGCCCACTCTGTCCAAACTGATGCTGTTAAATATGCCTCGTTATGTCATGGAAACAAACCACGTGCCTATCAGCTGTGCGCTGGAGATCAGACTCGAGACATAATGCTGAAGTAAAAGGTGAATATGTGCTTGCTATCTTCTTACATTTGTACTTTTTGAACAGAAAACACACATTTCACATTGCGATGTTTAGATGTTTCTTTACTGGGCATCACAAAAAATATGGCCAACAGCAAGTAGATAACTATTAGCAACTATTAGCAGTTTGTTTTCTTACCAGAAACTTCCATCTTATTAAGGTTTTTTGTAGTAAAATGATCATATTGATAACTTCACATTTCAATCGAATTAAAAATCATTCCTCGTCTGTGTAGTGCTTTGAGGGAAGGGTGATGCGAACTTACATTTATATCACAATATTTTTGGGGGGTTTTGCGATAACAGTATTACAAAAATAAAAATGATACCCCACTCAAACATGATTCTATGATATGTAGTGAAACATGTCTTAAGATAGAAGAAAAGATTTAAAACAAAACGTGTTTATTGGCTTCATATAGGAATAACATGACGTGTAGGCCTACATGTGCTTTGAGAGGAGTATCCTGCCTCATAAACAAAGAAAAGAACAGAATATTTAAGTTCAATATTCTATTAAGTATATTTACATACAGCAACAACTAGGGCTGTCACTTTTTCAAAAAATCAAGTTCGAACGAATTTCGAATGATACGCAATTTATTCGAATACATAAATCACAGACAGCTTTATCTTTGTTAGTTGCTTTTCCATCTACGGCGTAGAACCCAAAATACCTCCATACACTACTTCTCAGATGCTTTGGTGTCGTGATTGTCCGCTCAGGACGGCTTTTCTCGCTAGTGTCCTCCATTTTCGTAGCGAACAACATAATATTACTAGCTGAATTAATAGGTCAAGGGTCAATAGGGCGTGCAATAGGTCAAGCTGAGAGTGAAGTTTTAGAGCGCCCTCTGCTGGATCACAAGGTGAACTACTTCAAACGGTCTGTTGAGCTGTTTTTTTGCATACATTCTGAATTCGAACAGGTCATTACATTCGAATACGAACTTTTCCCCCCACATTCGAACGAATATTCGAACTTCGAATAAAAAGTGACAG
>OMLP01040476.1:0-13210 GCA_900302685.1 Spondyliosoma cantharus | reverse complement strand
GGGGTTGGCGGGGAGGGGGAGCGCTGCGGGGTCAAAACGCTGCGCTCAGAATACATAGTTGGAATCAGTGGAATGGAAGACTGATTTCCAGGGGAATGGGAGTGGGATCAACCTCCTCATGCCCGCTCGGTTATTCAAGTAAAAGCATGGAATGGTTTTATTACTGTATTGATTGGAAGAATTGCGCCGCATCGACTAAGTGAGGCGACACCAGATTCTCCCCTTTTTTTCGTGTCTCTGGGTGATGAGTGATTTTGCCCACCGGTGCTCATTACTATCGCGACTGGCTAAAAAACGAACGGCAGAGTTTAGTATTTCAAAGACTCGTTGATGAAAACGCTCTGTCATAGTCAACGTTTGGACTGATTGGCCGAGGGTCATCGCATCATTGGACGGCAACCGCTTTTCACGCCGGTTTGCAGAATGTGGGTGAGCGGATGCCGTAGCTGCTGCCGGCTGGCGACATCGATGCTCTCTGTTTTGGATCTCGATAGCGGCATGGCACAACACTAGCATCAACTACCACCAATCCAAAAAGCCTACACCGCATGTTGCTAATGCCCACCTACTGAGCATAATGAGGCTCATGGAGAGTGTGCTGCAGCCAGAGGAAACGGTTAGCCATATGTTCATTGCCCTTGGATTGGATGATCAACTTTGTTTGCTGTTTCTCTTCAGCGATCTGGCTGAACTGAGCAATGTAAGCTCCGGCACTGTTTCCATTTTTGTCATTGCCAGGGTTGCCATGGTCACGCACAAGCTGTGATCGCAAGATGAAAAACGCCGAACCATCATAAAGTCCTTGCCGCGCGTCTGCCGTCGTGTTTACAGTACAAACAGTGGAGGCGTGTGACGGCAACTGTTTGCCGTGTGAGAGCACCTTAAGAGTGTTTGTATATATAGTTGTTATAGTTGTTACCTTCATTTTGAGGCAGTGCTTTGTGGCAACAGGTAGTTTTAAACACAACAACACACAACGCTCCTGTATCACATATTCAGCCCCACACGTTCCAGCATGAGCTCAAGAAATAACTATGCGTGAACCCACCCACCAGTGGACGTTTGTCCCCAGTATGGCAGCCGGCATCCCCTGGCATTGAACCAAAAAATCTATCATTCATAGTCCACGCGTTCTACAGAGTCAGATTATTTTCCCTTCTTCATCCTCCTCTCTGTATTACGACGGAGTACTAGGGCCATACTAACAGGAAAAAAATAAAAGAAATTACGAGAATAAAGTTGCAATGTTACAAGAATAAAGTCAGAATATTACCAGAATAAAGTCGTAATAATACGAGAATTATGCAATAATAATACAAGAAAAAAAAGTTGTTTTAATGAGAAAATAGAGTTATCAAGATCTGACGTGACCAGCTCAACCAAACAGCAGCCTCAGCCTGACCCCAGCAGTCGCTGTTTGTCTCAGTCGTACCGTACAGTCAACAGGTAAGTTAACGTATTGATCATTTCGTCATTGAACATTTTATGAACACAGTTTTGCTGGCCGAGCCAACAGTAATATCGTACTCTCGTAATATTATGACTTTATTCTCGTAATACTACGACTTTATTCTCGTAATGTTACGACTTCATTCTCGTAGATGGAAGGGCTACGCATCCAGTTTATTAGTGCATGTGTCTGTTTAGACGGGCGAGTAGAAATAAAAACATTGACTGAAGTTCATAATTATGTCAGAAATTGTTCAAGTTCGACTGAATCCCAGCAGAATGAATAATAATCTTAGATATCTATAGTCATCTTAGATAAAAGCAGTAGTGGAACATGTATCTCTGCTTGATCAGTGCATCATCGACTGAAGTGTTGCACGTTGTGCTCTCTGTATGTTGTGATAGCGGAAGCTGTTTCATTCAGAGCTTTATATTTACACCATGGCTAATTTCAATTAATCGTCAGCTGCCATAATCACAGCTGACAGGACCATGTATAAAAAAAAAATAAAATATTTACACAAATTGCAATGTAGTTAAACATTCTAGTAGAACGTTTTAGTGAATGCTACACAGCCTTTTCACTGCCTACTACTGCTTTGAAGATAAATACAGATATCTAGGATTATTATTCATTCTGCTGTGATTCAGTCAAACTGAATGCCATACAGAAGGAACAGGATACAGGTAAATAGCAAAAGGCCTTTATTTCTGACATAATTATGTTTTTATTCGTACTCACCCGTCTAAATACACACACCCGCTAACAAACAGGAAGCCCTTCAAATGCACTCCACTCAGAAAAATATTTTTATCAGTCTGTACCTTGGGACGGATGGCCGTGAGTTGAAGAAGTTATCTAAACGACGCAACATTTCCCATCTGCTCCTCTAATGTCTGAGAAACCGTTCCTGTGGCAGCTCCTGCCATCAACCTTCCCTGATTAAAACATTAACCATCAAGATACAACAAACTCCTCACATGTCCTCAGGCAAAGTACAGTACCTGACAGCTGTCAAGAGGCGATGACAGTCTTAGTTGGCACTGATTGGAGAACCGTTTTTTTCCACTGCGCGTCTGCATTATCACTATACATAACAGAGAAACGGGATGCAGGGACGACAAATTAAACTTAGAGCGGATGCTCATCCTGAATCCGTTGTCATACCAGAAGATCTTTCACGAAGCCCTTTTGAACTACAGTGAAATCATTCAGGGATGTTGGCTAACATTTCGTGGCAATGCTTTCTTTTTGCCCCCGATCAGAGATCTTTAAAGAGCGGTTTAGTCGCGGAGTTAGCTGTGCTGATCCTTGCCCTGAGGTCGATCCAAGTGCAAGCTTTGGACACCGATATTTGAGTTATTTTGGGTGGAGAGGGCAGGAAGGTTTGAACATTGTCAAGTCAAAATTTGTAATTAATTATATTCCCAAAGCATAGATCTCTTTTGAGGATTGTCAATACTGTGGAATGGAGGTGGGTCAGCAGCCTAAAACAATGTAATGTCTATATGCTAATGTAATCAAGACACATTATAATGCAAAATTTGTAGTACAATTTCCATACCAGACATAACATTGTAGTCCGCGATGAATGTTTAAACCTACGCTGATTATATAAGAAGAACAACTCTGTAGCATGTTTATTTCCCTTTTTACCCGAGGTCCTTTTTAGCAACGCTAACAATGTGACGCTCAAGATAGCCATGTCTGACGGCTCTATTGTATGGACTGTCACGCAGTTACGTACAGACATTCATTTCTTGCCAAGGCCACTGAGCTCTCTTGCTCAAGCGCACACTTACCACGAGCCACGCTATGCCCGCAACCCAAGCATGTGCGTCAGTGTTGATGGAAAAATATATCTGCGATACTCACACGTATCAAAGGCAAACTGGCACACTCAGAACGTCAGGCTGCTCTTTTGCTGCTCGAAATTTTGAATTGAAAAAAAAAAAGACGGCGAGCGTGCTGCTAAGACACGGCATTGCTCTTTTGAAGTCGTGTCATGTTGCTTCAACATTTCTTGAATCAACAGCATTATGTAACATTAAATTTGTCCAAGGGATACCATTTTTGAAGTCAGTTTTTTTTTTTTTCTCTCTCTGGAAGCCATTTAACTTTTTCCGTGTCCAAACTCGGCATGCAAAAATGTAAGAAATGAAACTTTTAAGCACTCCAAGTCCATAACATTCTCTCCTGCTCTGTGCGGTAAACTTCTCCACCAAAATGTCAAACCTATCTTCCCATCTCAGCATCAGAACCAGTTTGGGTTATTAGAGGAGAGGCTTTTCTGCTGTCAAGCAGCTCTCTGATTAGGACTCTCTGCTCTCCGCTGATTGCTTGTGACAGAGTGGGTGAAAATATGCTTCCTGTCTTCATAAGCGTTGCACCCTGTCCTTAACACCGTTTATGGAGGAAAGATGGGAACAGCATATGAGCACCGAAAAAAAAAAATAGGACCACAATAACATGGATTAGGAATCGTCAATGCTTTCTTTCTTTGTTGCTGTTTTAACTCTCTTCTCTTCTCATCTTAGCCGCAATTAGAATGCTGCAGCCCACGCCGAGGTCAAAGGTGAGAGCTTTAACAAATCAATGTCATTGGTTCACTGGGTCCAATTAAACAACACAGATAGCGTGGATCATTGATCATTTACACTCATAATTCCCATGTTAATAATTTTGCTTGTCCTCCTATATACTCCAGGGCTGAAACAACCCTGGCAAACTGTCAGTATAACTCAAGAAAGTTCTATGAAAGCAACATGAATTGTAGTAATATTATCAACCGCACAATAAATGCAGGTGTTTTTTTTTTTTTGTTTTTAATCTATAAGATAAAGGAAGAGGCCATTCTTGGAGAGCATGTGAAACGGCGCACTGTTTTCAGCTTCAAAGTAATGCCGACTTTGTGGCTGAACGGAAATCTCTGATCATGTTTATCAAATACACTCTCACGGAGTTAAAGCGCAGTGGGGACCAAAGAGCTTAGCAGAGCATCGGACAAGCGAGTGGTGAGAGAGCTTGAGTGTTTCTGTGTGAGCGCTAAAAAAAAAAAAAACACTCCTAACGCCGCAGAGCGCATTAACCCCGCGAGGGGCAGATGATTGTGGATGATTAAAAAACTGGAAGATAAAGAAGAACATTATATTCAAGCAATGGAAGCTTTTCTATAAAAAAAAAAAAAATCCAACCAAGTCCTTTTGGCTCATTTCGGATTTCTCCCCTCTTTCGAGTACACGGTCACGGAGCATCAGAATCAGTCAGGCGTGAAGGAGCGTTTGGTATCATAGCTTGAGAGGGAGCCAAAGCCTTGAGGCGAACTCGCTCCCGTATGAAAACATTTTCGGTTAAGCTACTGCCTGTAGAATCGGGAACTTGATGGTTTTGGTGAATCCTCTACCGTTAGTGTTTTATAACAACCCCAAACAGAAACTGAATCACTGGGACTGCGAAAAAACCTTGAGCAAGAAGTAGTTATTTTTTTATTATTTTCGCCACAAGATGTGTTCAGTGTAACAGAGTTATTCAGGTCAGTCATTTGAACAGCTTTACTCAGTGCACGATTTCATTCAGCTCAACAGCATCTGAGTCACGATGTAGATTATTCGCCATTACCATGGTATTCAGCACGTATGTCAGTAAGTGAACGCGTCACCCCCCTCAAATGCCTTTACGGTATCGACGCAGGTATGTAAACACATACCGCTGCTAAAATGCATTACAGCGTGTCAGCGTGTAAGTGAATGCATAAGCGTTCAAAATTGTACTCGAGCATGTAGCTCAGTAAGTGAACGCATCGCCCTTCAAATGCACTACAGTGTGTCCACCAGTAAGCAAATGCATCGTCACCATTCAAATGCACTGCAGTAGATACATGAGTCCCTGAACGCAGCGCTGCTCAGGAGTGCTTCATTATGTACATCAGTGGGGGGCGAAAATAAGTTTTATACATCATTTTGAAGGTCTTGATGAGCTCTATCAAATTGTAAAATAACATGGTCCCAATAATAGTTGCTTTTCAAAAGTGCACCGAGCTTGAAAAAAATAATTCTTTAAAATATGGATTCTGTGAAGCCTAATCTCTATAAAAGTGTAGATTTCTCAAATATGTTGTTTTTAATCAAGTGATTACAATCAATGACAAGTTTGTTTTAGCTCTCCTGTAAAATTCTGAAAATGTCACTTACGCCCCTTTTGCTCCAAACCCTACACCACATACATAGGTACATGAATGTATCACCGTTCAAATGCTGTACAGTACGTCTATAATTACATAAACGCATCACTGTTCAAGGCTAATTTAGTATGTCCACGGGTAAGTAAACACATCGCTGTTTAAATGTATTACAGTATGTCATTGGTAAGTGAATGCATACGGTTTTAAAGCTGTGCTGCTGTACATAGATCAGAGAGTGAACGCATCACCTTTCAAATGCACTACAGTGCATAAGTAAATGAAATCATCACTGTTCAAGAGTAGTTGAGTGGGTACATAAGTAATTGAACACATCATTCAAACGCACTGCAGTTCAAGCAAGTCAACGCCTCGCTGTTCAAATGCACTTTGGTATCAGTAAGTAAATGCTCTGCGTTCAAATGCATTTCGGCGCGCGCCGTTCAGCACGACATCAGTAAGTAAACACATCACTTCAATACTTCCACTCAGGAACAAAGTGTTGTACCTGTCTCCTCTGCACACTTGACACTCTCCAGCTGACACTGCGTGTGCATTGATATAAAATGTTGAACTTTCTTCAAAATGTCAAAAACAAGTCTGGATACGCTTTTGCAAGACAGACATAAAAGTGTCACACAAAGAAAGAAGGGATCTCTACAGAATGTACGCAAAAACTCCTTTTGCTCATGCTTGTTTGTCTGGTGTTAAGAGTACCTTTACAGCTACAGAGTTTGACAGAGATGGCACGGAAATGCCAGCAAAGATTTCAGCAATAAGCGGAAAAGACGAGAGAACAGTCTTCACATGCGACGCACTTGAGTTGCCCTAAATCTATTCATGTATTGTGCATTTTGTGCATTGTACTAAAACGTTTTTTTGCGCAACTCTGCTTCTCTCTGGCAATGATGTTAAACGCGTTAGATTTCATTAAACACACCCAAAAGCATTTTACACCACGATGTGAAAATGTATTTGAGAATCACGTACTCAGGTAACTATTTCGCACACACTGTAGGCTTAATGTTGTGAGCCATTAGGCTTAGATTGTCCTTTGGCGCGGCGTATAATTCCAGCGTGCATGAGCAAAAAGCTGTGGGTGTGTCGACAGGAAGCCCGGATCTCATCGGGCGAAATGACACAGGAATGGGAAAGGTTGAAAGCTTCATTTTGCTCTCGCCCGCTCAAAGACGCGGCGGTGCTAATAAGAGAGAAAGGCCATTAAAATGTAATTTGGGGCCTCGTGTTCTGTTTGAGCAGTCTGGAGGAGTGTACAGATGAGCCTCTCGGTTTCCTGGCAGGGACGCCGCGCACGGTCGTGTCAGCGCGCGTGTGCGCGGGTGTGTGTCTGTGTCTGAGCGCAAGCGTGAAATATTGATTGCTGATGCCCATTTATTTATTTTTTTGGGTCATCCTCTGCTCATTGACCTCTGTGTAATTACCTTTGGGATGACTGGGAGTGTTATTTAAACTCATGACACTCTGATCTTGTTTACCTCCCCTCCAAGTGTTGGGATCGCAATAAATGAGCTAATAATAGACCCTAAACGCCACTGGAAGGTAACACACTGAAGTTTTTCGAGCAATATGTCATTGTCTAACGAGCTGCAACCACCTCTACTACGTTCTATGGCCCCTTTGAGGCACATTGTACTTCTCTTTTTCTCTCTCTGCCAACTTTGATATATAACCCTGTCATTTGCCAACATGAAATGTATCGAGAGGCGAGGCCACAGAGTCTCAAGTCTGATCATATGACAGCTTGGAGCCAATCATCTGAGCCACTTTTTGTGGTGATGACAGCTAGGATTTAAAATATTAATTTATTTTCCCATGGCAGTAAATGTGCCATCAGAACCAATCTCGCGTCAACTCCTCAATGAGATAATCCTGGGTAAATGCAAAGAGAGCCTTTTAACTTGTTTACTCTTCCATTAATAATGATGTTTTTTTTGCTCACAGATAACGTATGAATGAAAGATTTGGATTCTTCTTCTTCCAGAGCCATTTAAGGAAACGTCGCCACCACCGTAGTTTCTAGCCGTCTGTAGTCACACCGGATTGAACTTGCTAGGTGAGAAAAGAAAATGCAGCTCCAGTGCACTTTTCACACTCCCTGTGGGAATATTTAGACTCTGGAAACAGACACATTTGGGACTGTTGGTTTTTGCTTCAAGTGATATATCTGTACAATTGAGGAAGCTTTGGTAGAGCACAGGTACCGAATGTGTGCCTACATTGTGTAACAGTCCCTCTGTGCGACTCCGGAGTGACTAATACATTTTGTGTCAAATGCATCCCGGTACAAAGACGTGACATTTCGAGAATACTAATTGCTTTGCCTGGGTTCCCAGTCATATTTAGCTGTTAAATTACAGTCTTTTATCATTAGCCCTGCCAGCCAATTAAAATGCAAATACCACAGACTTCATGCAAAACGTTGTGCAGCCACTGATTTGCTGTTTATATTTTCAATTTAGGACACATATCAATAATCTAACCTATTAAGCGCACACTTCAAAACGGAGGCAGCACTAATCTAATCGGCGGTTAAGATCATTTCATTGTATTAAAAGGACAAACACGACAGACGGAATTAAGCGTGAATAGACCTCATCGTGGCTGACACATGGGGTCGTCTCCAAATCGCTCATAAAGTAAAAAGCATTCAGCCAGTAAGTGCCCAGAGCGTAAGTCGTCATTCCAACCAAAGTCCGGATCAAGTGCTTTTTTTCTGGCTGAGGGCGGGTTAATCAGCGAAATCATCCAAAGTGGAGTCTGATACACAATAGGGGTGGGCGGATCGATCCAAGTATCGATAGTATCGATACCAAGGTGAGTGTTGGGATCGGATCGATATTTTTGTTGTAGTTTGTCTACTGTAAGTTCAGCAAATCACTCCTATTTCTTCACAGAGTTTGTGTGAGCGCAGTGTCTCTCTCAGTCCTCCTCTTCACCTCTCTCACTTACAGGTTCACTGTAACTGGAACTCAAAAATATCTACTTATATTAAGATATGTAGTCTACCTCAAACCTGAAGTATGAACATGGCAGAATATAATAACTCGTTTGTGTATCTGTTGAAGAGTATCCTTATTTAGGCTGCATGCAGATTTATAGGTTATAGATTTATTATTTATTATGTTAAATATCATTTTCTTATTTGGCTAAAATCTTTGTCCTGTGTTTTATCGTTATCATAATCATGGTCAACTAATTAAAGGAAAAGCACAAAATCATTCAATGATCAGGAATTTTCATCAGTTTTGGTATCGGCAACACTGGCCCTGTAATTACTTGGTATCGGATCAATACCAAAATTTGCAGTATCACCCACCCCTAATACACAAGTCTGCATCCTCTCTCTGAGGTAATTAAAGGAACACCTCGCCAATTTTAAATCTCATTCTCAAGCGTTATCAGTATAGCATGTCTGTAACTTTGAAAGCACTTGACAATAAAATGAGGCGTGAGATGTGCAGACAGTCTCATTTTGTCGCCGTCCTGTGAAAACTATTTCTAACGGGCAGTTTGTACCGTCAGTAGCTCTCCTCCTGTTCAAACCAACCGTTAAGAGATCCTCTCAGCCCGAGAAGGTCAAATCAGGGGAACATCTATGCAAGTTACTGTCCGTTTTCTGCTTTACGATCCCTCGTCCTCCAGAGCTCAGCACAAAAGCACCATCCAGGGGATAGATATTTACATAAGTTGACTTATAAGGACTGATGAAGCCTTATATTATCTTCAGACAAGTTTAGGAATATATTTTTGCACAGAATGAGGACTGTTTTGTCCACCATCTGTTACAGTGGAGGCTCATTAGGAAGGGATGTCATCCCGGCCTGTGTGAACAGGAGAAATGATTACAGCAAGTAAAACCTGTGCATATGAGCACCTGACTATTGTTTTAAAGTTGCAATCTTATCCTTTAAATTTTCATATTAATGTATCATGTTATATGTAGAGTAAATTCTCCTACGTTTTTGCAATGAAAACCATTTAAAACATTGGTTTATATATATATATATTTAGCGGCCATAAAAGATAATGCTATAATAAAGGTATGATTTAGCTTATTATATTGGATGATTCTGCAAAAAGCTTATGTTCAATGGCAACTCTTATAACATTTAGTTGTGGAGTGCAAACGTTCAACAACTGGAAAACATTCATATTTTTTAAGCTGCTAAAAGGGAAACTTGGGTTGAAACGTGCAAGAGTCAAAAGTGAATATGTTTAAGGAAAGGTCCAGACTACAACACGGTCACGCCGACTTGAAGTCAGGCCATTACAACTCAGCTACCTTGACAAAGAACACTGAGCTAATTGGGAGCCAACAGAGCTGAGTGTTAGGGTTTGGTGAGGACCCAAGTGCAGACACAGGGGCAGGCAGGAGGATGCAACAAAAAGCGAGCTTTGATGATGAGCTGAGCCAAAGTCCAAACAGGCAAACAGAAAGCAGGCAGAGGAAAGTCCAAGGAAAAAATCTCCAGAGAAATACAAAACTGAAGACAAACCAGAAACCACAGAGAACAAAGACATCTTGCTATTACGAGACAAGAAAGAATCACAAAAGTGTTCTTATCATTGCATTTTGTTGGGTTTTTATTTCAACATATTTCATGAAAATTATTATTTTTCATTAACTCTCACACCAGAGTCTTTGTCCTTGCACAACTATACCTATTAAGAACAAATTTACAAAGCAGCATTGCAGGGGGTTCTGCGTGCGTTAAAAGCTGCATGATCTCTGACTGGGGAAATAATGGAAAATAAATTCCTTCAGAAAATGGATTCTAATCACTTTCAGACAACTCAGCGGTTGCTTTTAAAACAGACATTAGCCTCTCGCCACACTACAGCTACACGTATGCGCACGGACGCGCTCTAAATACATGCCTGTGGACCGCACAGAAATGCAGAAACACTTTGGCGCCGTGCAGACATCCTCAGTCTCACACGCACCGTCTCAGTGGGCTTTAACCCCGGCTCTTAAAGAATGCCATAGAAAGCTGCGACTCCTTGTCCTTCTCAAAAGCATAAACATGGAAACGCCGGTGCCGCATCCCTATGTAAGCAGAATCCACACTATTCTGGAGAAAGTATCTTGTGTGTGCTGCTGGATTAAGAACACAGAGTACATTCAAACACGGCAGAGCCTTCTGAAGAGACTGAGAGCGCTGAGTGTTTTTTGAGGCCAGGGCCACTTACAAACAGCTGCTTTGATTGCTTACAATGAAGAAAGAGCCCGCAGCCCTTTGAGTGCACTGAAATACATATTACGGCGAGACCGATGCCTCGAAGAGCAGAACATGCATTCAGCTATTAATGCTCTCTGTCTCCCGTGATTTGTATCTCTGCTGAGCATACCTGCGCGCACCGTATGCGCCCATATGCTCCTCCAAATGCAAAGCAAGCGCGTTGTTGCATGAATAGGCTCTAAGAAGGGCAGACAGCTCGTGACAGCCGCGGTTTCTCAGATGTAAACGCGTGCGCCCGTGGGTGCCGAGGAAGTGTTGACGCGATACGGTAAAGCCTCGCAAAAGACACGCGCCCGCCTAAGCACACACGCATTTAATCGGTTCATATTACGCTCACCTGCGGGAACATCCTTTTAAACCTGACAGGAAAGAGCGTCTTCGGCACTGCATTACATGTTCCGTTTTACAATGCGCCTCATCTTTCATATCGCATGTCCTCGGGCCCACCTGCCTGCATTGCCCTACATAGGTGATGTGATCGGAGATTGATATTCAGATTAGCGGTTCATCTTTCGCACTTTTGTTTCTGCTCCCCAACAGCCAGCTTTACGTCATTTTCAATGCTTAAAGGGACAGTTCACCCCCCAAATAAAAAAAAAAAAAAAGGCATACTTTGGCGTCCGTCTGCCGTGCTATTTATCCATCTCGAGTGTTTTGTTATATGTGCAGTGGAGATGTCTTCCTTCTCTCCAATATAATGGGACCAGATGGAACTCGGCTTGCGGCGCTCAAGGTGCCAAAAAGTGCATTTGTAAAACTCCACACAAGTCATGACCCTGGTGCGCAAGATAATCCACAGAACTCGTATTCCTATATTACCAGTTCCAACACGCTCTCACTCCCGACCTGTCATCGAAATATGACGATCTACTGACCCCTCCAGTGTTCATTCAAGTGAATGGAGCAGTCTACAGCATTAAGAAGAGCCGTGTAATAATGCGTTATACTGAATGTCCGAATAGACTTTCAAAATGGAACATGATGATTGTTTTTATAGTTGTCGGTAAATGGTTGCGGTTTGGTTAGGTTTACGGGAATAAAGTGCTTCTTTAGGTTAGGAAAATATTATTCTTTGGGTTTGAATAACGAACATAAGAATATCACCAAACGTCACTTACTTGCGTCATTTACGTGAACTCACTTACATCATATACATTAAAAACAAATCACGTGCTTCGAGAGGTGACGCTAGGAGGGGCAGCTGCAGCGCCTGAAACACAGCGGTAAAATTGTAATATGGCTGTTTTGCTGTGAGCATTTCAAAGCTCAGCATATCGTATTATTCTTAATGTTGCATCTAAATAATGAGGCATTGTGGGTCATTTAGTTGCTCTTAACTTGCCACTAATACTTACCGGCCAAACCTCTCCCTCCCTGTGGTGACAGCCGGAGAGTTTGTTGTGTTGAGTGTGCGAGCGAGAAGTACCACATCGAGACACATCAGCACGTTGTCCCAGCCACTGAGAAGTGCTGATTAAGTTACTTTGGTCAGCCGTAGTGTCTGGATCAGCTCTGGATGCGGCGTCATAGTAACAGAAAGGCCCTGTGTTGCGTTTGCTGTCACAGAAGAGAAATCAAAAGTCTGCAGTGCAGCATTTACCGTCTTCCTGCGCTCCTCCACAGCAGAATTGGTCCAGACGGTGGAGTCGACCTGTGGTTTGCAGCTACAAGCCTGGCTAAGCTAAATTGAAATAGCCCAAAACCAGAAACTACGAATAAACCGAGAACTACGGATATGGAAAGTTTTGAGAGATCTCATATTCTATAGAGAGTATAAGTTAGCCAATGGCTGTAGTGATCTGGCTCCCACATGAAAGTTCTTTTCAAATATATTCTTTGAGCACCACGAGTCAAGTGGCACCAGTCATCGAAATTCAGGCTAGTATTTCAGAGCCATTTTATTGTCATATCTGTGGATACCTGCACGGAAGCACACCACTTTTCTAAAATCACCCCCCGGCAGGTGAAGCACATGAAAAAAAAAATAAATAGCAAACAGGTAGACAAGCTGTTATTTTCTTGCAGAGAGATGGAGAGAAAAAAAAAAGCCAGAAATTCTACATTCTACATTCTTACATGACTCACAGCCGTCTAGACCGGTGATATAACGTGAGCTGCTTGTTTGCGTTCGACTTTTAACGGCCGGGGATGAGCATTTTCTCCTCACAGTTATTGAGTACGTTGCATGTGCGCATGCCTGCACGAGAGCTTCAGCGCTGCCGCGGCGCTCTCTCTTGATGGATGGTCATTTTCATCGGCTTGCTCATGCTTAATGAACCCTGCAGTTCACGTCTTAATTGAATGCTTTTTATGCTCCCTCCC
>OMLP01040475.1:0-35626 GCA_900302685.1 Spondyliosoma cantharus | reverse complement strand
ATGTCTTCTGTTATTGACATCATCCTCTTTCTCACAGCAGGTGGTGAAGGCTCCCTCACTGACACTAGCTACCTCTTGGCTAGGAAAGTTAGCTGTAACGTTAGCCTCCTGGCTATCGTTCAAGTTTGTCATTACATTATGGAAATGTGGAAAGTAACTAATGTTGTCAAATAAATAAAGCAGTGTGAGTGTGCGCTATAAAATGTTAAATGTGTTCAAAAATCTGAAAAGGAATGAAAGAGGATGATGAAACTGACATACCTTACCACTGTATTCCAGAGCAAGATGAGGTCTGCATAGGAAAGAGGAAGAAAATGTACCATTAAACAGCCGAAGTAAAATATTTTCTACCTGCTGAACCAAAACCAAAGCAGTCTCATAAAAGTAGAGTTATCAGATGAAATCTATCTCGGCACATTCTTCCTCCATGTAAATGTTTTCAAAGACAACAACGACACCTGACCTTAATCAAATCTACTGGCTCATGCATTGTCAGGTGAGCGGATCTGTTTCAGTGAAGCGCAGCAGCAGAGAAATCTAAACATGCGTGTGCTGTGCTTTGATTGGACACAGAGAGCAGGGCTGCAGGCGCCTCATGGAGGAAGTGGAAACCTTCTATTTCTGCCAGCGTTGACTGCCCCTTTCTATTGGCCTGGGTGAATTACAGAAGGCATGGCGCACACAGGTTAGTTTACTGACTTGTGCCCTTCCACCACTCCTCTGCTTAGCAGTAATCTAGGTGAACGTGCTGTGGTGAGGCTCTACCAGCTGTTTCCTCTCATATCTGACCTGGAAAGTCAGCCAAGGACATTCATCACCCTCACACCCTCACGTGTGCCTATAGATGTAGAGCAAGCTCTGTTTAGTGTGACACATGTCAGCTTTGCTGTTCAAAACCCACACTTCCCTTCAATTAGTAATGGCCAGGTGTCAGTTTGCGCTGCTTTAGAAGGTCCTTTTCAGGGGACATCCGATAGGCAAAGACAGAAAAGCCCTTCACCGTCCCAAAGGACTTCCTACGCCACCGCTGAAAGATTCAGGAAGTATTACAACTTCCTGTCCGCAAGAGCAAAAACCTGGGCCTTAAGGTGGAGGTATGCAAGGCAGAAATTCCTGCTTAGCCAGAAACCCAAGTGCCTGGGTATAGTCATGCACAATCTCTACCATCTCATCTAAGTTTAACCGCTCTATGGTCCTTGCATTAATGAAGCAGTGTGACCAGCGCTCGGTCGAGCATACCTTCCACCCCGTCGCCCTCTCTGGCAATCGGGTTAAATGGCCTGATCCAAACAATGACAACAGAGGCACGGAAAATGGGGGCATGCTGTGGCCTAACAAAGTACCCCTGCAACAGGAGCCACCAGATCCAGTTAAGGTGTTCCTCTTGTGACACTCGCGCAGGGCACGGTGTCTCTTTTCTGCACATCTACAGGGAAATTCAAGGCGGGCTAAGAAAGGCTCAGAGCTGGAGTTAAACTAGCTTGAAAAATTTCCACTCTAGAAAGGACGAATGTGTGTGTCAGTGGCTGACCTGACCTTCTCTATGTGACACATAACTATAAAACTAAGGTGTACTTCCTGGAGGTTAGTTTCCTAGACTTTACTCCCGCAAGCCAAATATTTATCTCGAGATTATTTCAGTCTGATCTCATAAGCTTTATCAACAAATGAGCTTTGTATTGCTCCAAGCTGCTCCTTATGTAATAAAACTTGATAACAGAAACATAGCAGTAGTTTCTACAATGTAGTGTTTACTTTGTTACGACTGTGTCAGGACTGTTTTCACTTCAGCTTCAGCTATGTGAAGGGATGAAATCTCAAACTCAAGGGAAACACTCACACCCACCCACACACAAAGACACACACACATACGTATACATCTGACTTTTACAAAACTGATGATCATATCAATGGTCATAAAAGTAACTTTATTTAACAATAAATTCACTCATGATGAGCCGACCGGGGCCCCTAAACTCACTAAACTCAATGCCCCATTAATTACTCCACAACAGAAGCTACAGCAGGACACAGTTTTACCTACTGTTTGCTCATGATGCACAGCTGGGCCAGCCGTTCGAGATGCTGTGCATGGGAGGCCTGCTCCGAAAGCTCCTCTGGGGTCGTCCATCCTGCGGAGCCCAAAGTAGCCTCCTCCTGAGGCCCTGTTACACAAACACAGGGCATGGAGTCACAGACAGCACAGCCTTTTTCCCTCTGGTTGTCTATTTATCCCTCTCTCCTCACTGTCCTTTGCACTCTTTCCCTCTCTACCACTGTACAGAGCTTGAAAAATAAACCTCTAGTGTCTGGCACCGCTGTGGACTTTAAGCCTGTACAGCAGAGTGGAGCCAACTGAGGACTGGAGACACAGGAGCAGAGATAAGAGCAGGACAGAGGGAGTCAAACAACACACTCACCACGCCCACTGGAACACACGCATGCACAGAGTGAGAGTGACGAACCACAAACATACAGTGTGTACTGTACACAGCACACACGTACGACAGCGGGGCTAGAAATGACTCTGTCTTTTTAAACCATATGCCATGAGCAAGTGCAAATAAATCATTGCAGCAGGTGTTTGCATTCCAAAAAAAACACAAAATGTCAATTTTGTCAGCTGTCAGTGGGGAAGGGCACATTTGAAAAAGCCTCTGAGGGAGAAGGAAAGCTTGAGAGCTGCAGCTACAGTGCCAGCTCTGCCCCTGGAGGAGTGCAGCATTCAATCCAACTGAGTGCTGAATCAGGGGCTTCAGTATTGTACAGCGACACAGAGCTCCTAATGAGCAAAGCGTGGCCATTTGTCTTCTACTACGTCTGTCCCCGCTCTCCTCCACTGTGCCCAGCACGCTACACTGCGCTGCTGCCTCAGCAGCAGACAGAGAGGAAGAGGCAGACGTCTGGAGCGGCAGCAGGTGATGAATGAGCGGCCTCGCTGCGAATGTGCTCACTTCATCCTCCAGCAGGCACATTGTAAACAAAGATGGAGGTGGGTGAATTTCATAGTGGCTGAATGGGTTCGCAGAATAAAGTAAAATACAATTATGAGGCACTTGAGCTTTACTTGAGTATTTCTATTTTATTTTTTCTTTTATATTTTGTCTTCACTCTACTCACTCCACTCACTCCACTCCATTCTTGAGCGAAATATTGTACTTTTTACCCACAACATTTATTTGGTAACTTTAGTTACTAGTTACTGTCAGCCACTGACCTAAAATCAAATGGAAAAAAACACAATTTTCTCATGATTTCCTAATCATTTCTTGACACATTTTACTGAAAGAAACATATATTTTGATACTTATCATAGGGAAACAGAGACAAGGTTTTGAGACTGGAATTCTTTTGCTATTGCTGTTTTCCTCCCAAACAGTTCATCCAATGAAACCGAAGTAAATATTAATTTACAATTCATTTATATTTTAAAGACTTCTTCAAATATGTTGAATTATTTACTTGCCTGCTGACAAATTTCACATAATTCACAAGTTACAACCTGACCTGAGCATGAACTTCTTTGGAATCAAATAAGTGTACAGAATGATAAAGTCTCAGCATTTTACGTATAAACAGTATCAAATGGCACGAGGACATTATAAGTAAAATAAAGCTTCACCACAAACCATTAAAGTCAAAGTCTGAGTCTAATCCTAGGCTGCATTATAAACACGCAATACCAAAAATGCCCTTCCAGTATATACCAAGAAGTATTGATCGATAGCTTAATGTCAAAAGTACTTGCCTGTGCTCCCCTGAAGAGCAGTGAGCTCGATCAATGCCACCTCATAGAACATTTTCTCAGCCTGAATGAACTGCAGGGCCTTCCCATCTGTTTATATAGGTGAAGGATCAGTCTCACATGTCGCTGGGATTAGTCAGTTGTTGAAGTTAAAAACAGCATCATGCCCACTGTTTTTTTTTTGTTCCATCCCTTTAGAGAGTGACACAAGCAGATTGTTGTTCTTGAGGTTTGGATTCTGCCAACCACCGGTGTCTGTGTCATTGTTTTGTGTTTTTTTTGTAGTGGACTTCTATGATCTGTTTAAAATGCTGACTCACACAGTAGATGTATCTGATTATACCTCACTGTATCATCTCATATCACACCTATTTTAATGTCTGGTTTTGTCTTCTTCTTCTTCCTATTCCTTTTTTGTGTGTTTTGATTCGTCTGAATGCCACTTTTGTTTCCTTGAAAAGGCCGTCTATAAAAAGCATCCTAAAAATAGAGCCCTTTGTCTCAAGCGTTCTGCGTACTGAGAGTCCGTCCTGCTGTAAAATGACACCACTGACGCTTGTCAGGTGGATTTAAAGACCAATGGGACGAAGAATGCTTAAAATAAACACAGCCTCGCCTGTCTAAATGTCCTACTTAACACCAGATCTCTCATGTGTAAAACACTATAAATTCCATTCTGGGTATTTCGCTTTTCATCACTGCGCTGACACCACTTGCCAATTGTACTTTAATACATCTCACATAAAATGAAATACTTGCTTGCTTTTATACTGAGGCTGGAAAGATGGACAATTGGTTTCCACTTTTACAGAACAGTTAAGCTTGGAGCTGAAAAACCACAACAGCTGGTTTCCTTCACTTTGTCACCAGGAGATTTAATGGAAACCATGACCCAGCTCTGTTAAAAAGAGACAGACGGATTAAAAATTTAAATGTTCCTTTTGATGAGCTCCTCAAGATAGCGGAGAAGATGATGGATGGTGAGCGCTGGATGTTGGAGAGCTATTAGTGCATGTACATCTGAATAATTCAATGTACAGTACAGCAAGAGATGACACAGCAAACTGTCACGTAAAGGCAGGATTCTTATATTATTATTAGCACACAATACTACAAATTTGTTCTAATGTTCTGAAGATGTATGTCACAGGATGCAGTATACCTGTGAGTCACCTGGGAGGGAGGCGAGTATGAGGTAGACCATCTGGGAGGGAGGATTAGCAGAACAGCCATAATCAAAGGTCAGAGCACTACTTCTGCCTGCTATTTTTAGCCTGGCTGGACCACAACAACGCCACAACAGGAACCTCACACAATCCTATCCAAGGCACGTGTGCTCTACTTTACTCCTATATATATATACACACACACACAGGGAACAACCTCCCACGAACTGGCAATTTGACTGCAATCCAAGAGCCAACAGGAATTTACATTAACGCTTGACGCTTCAAAGACAAATCTGATCACATGTGCCACTCTGGAATACACTCAGGAACACTCCCTGTGCCTGTCTGTTACTACTCTTTCTGTACTGGACTGGACTGATATTCACCTTCATTTGATATTAAAGTCAAATCATCCAGGTCAGCATACTTAAAAGAATAATAAGAAGCAAGTATCTGTAAACACTCAGCAGCCAAAAGAGCTTTTGGCTTCTGAGAAAGGTCACTTGTGTATAACTGCCAGCTCTGATAACGATGCATCAAGCCTTAAGCAGTCGCGGCACTGCCACTACCACTTTGAGCTGCAACTAATACAGTATTTGTTTGGAATAAAGCCCGTGCTCCAGCATTAGAAATCAAGATACTTTGAATATGTAAAGTTAGCTTTGTCCCTACTTGTGGATTTGGTTCAGGCAGCATGTGAAGAGATTCTATTTGTGTGAAACGCCAATGTTCCCACATCCACTCCCACTTCGAGCACACTGACCCTTCCCCCTGTTTCCCTAGAGAACTGCACTGCAAAGACCACAACATCGGCATCACAGCTCCTTTTGATGTTCATGAGAACTGCCGCGGAAAACAAATGGGACTTGGAAATGTTTTCTGGAAACTGACCACATATTTTTAACTCTGAACTCGCATAATCCTTGGTACTCAGTCACAGAATTGATTCCTTGCTTATTCTAGGGAAAGAATCATTCTATTATAGCAGACCTTATACATGGGATGATCTACAAAAGGCCTTAAACTTGAACTCTCACCACCACTACTGTTGTTCAAAGCCCTAATTTCAAATTTAATTTCAAAGGTCCAATTTGTAAGATAGTTGATTGTCGAGTCTCAATCCCAACTCATCAAATACTGATGCTTTGGGTTGGTGGCCGGCCAGACCTACCAACCCAAAGTGTCAATGGACCTGGACCCTTAAAGGTTACTCTGAAAACATTTACCATGGCTTAAAGGACCATTCCACCAATTTTCACATAAAGGTGTGTTTACAGGTCATGGGGAGTACTACTGCATATGTGAAAAAAGTAGTATAAAGATTTTTGTAACTCCAGAAGAAGCTGTTCATAATCTGATTATTGGCCTCCAGTGATGTCACTCAGTGGCTACGTTGCATTGTGGGTTATGTAGACCCCAAGGTCCACTGGTTGAGCACTGCAAGTAAACAAATGATCACAATAGAACATTTTTCTTCCTTTTCAAAACCTGTCGCTTACATTACCCACAATCCAACTTGGCCATTGAGTGACATCACTGGGGGTCATTTATCAGATCAAATGCAGCTTTCTCTGGAGCCACAAAAGGATTCAAACCACTTTTTTTGTATATGCAGCACGACTCCCAAAGACCTGTAAACACACATGAATTTGTAAAATTGGTGGTGTTCTTCCATTTTATCATTTACTCTACAGCAGGCTTATTATCCTATTATTTTTTTTTTTTACTTTTAGCTCTTGTACTTTACTTTGTTGTTAACTATTTTTTGTTTGCAAGCATTGATCTACATTATTCTGTCCTTCTAATCAAGATTATAAAGGTTAATGTGATTGAACTCCTCTCTGCCCTACTAAGTAATGTTTGTTTACATTTTCATGGCCTTACACAAAGAGTTAAACAATGTAACATGGTATCTCTACCATACATGAAATGCCACAGCATTACTATTGATGATGTGATGTAATAATCTTGTGTATGTCAAAAGATTTAACCCTGTCACAGTATACGACCCTCTTTAGCAGATACCTTTTCATGCAGAGAAGTGGCCCACCGCTGGCTATTGATGAAGTGAGGCTCAGCAAATTGACCTATTTTAGAAAAAGCGGTCAGAGAGTGCTAGAGCCTTGCTGAGGTAGATAACCTGAGCTGGCAAGTTAAGTGTTGGAGTGTCTCAGTGACGGGGAGAAGAGCCATGGAGGTAATATATCCTGAAATGTAACACCTCTCTATTATCTCTATGTCCTATACTGCTATGGTTTATAGAAGCGGGGAAGTGGGGACGCGCGGACTCGTCAGTGCAGATACAGGTTAATTAGTGCTCTCCCACTCTGTTGTGCAGAGATAAGAGCCTACAAATCCTCTTATGAGACAGACACACAGCCTGAGCTACACACAATACGTGTGGCATTCTGGGACAAATGTGTTATTATGAAGTCGCCAAAGACATCCACTCATCCCCCCTCCGTTTACACCGCTTTCTATAAAGGGTCTGCATCCTCCATTGTGCTGGAATTTGCCATGCCTAACAATCCTTTACACGCTCACAGAGGGAATGCTAGTGTATAGTTAGCCTTCCTGCTAACAGTCGTGAAGGAATGGTGAGAAAGTAAAAGTGTCGAATGGGGAGCGAGTTTGTAAAGGATACAATTCTTTTCAGTGATGAAGAGTTCTGCGATCTGTAAAGCACAAAAACAAAAAAAAACAACAACCAGGGGAACAAAGTTAAGTATTAAATAACTCATTTCCAGCATTATTCCTGGGTTGTGTGTGTGCATGATGTCATTGGCTGTCAAAACAAGTAGCTCTGCTCTCCTTGCAGCACCGGAGTAAAGAAGGCTTTGTTTGGACATGCCTTCAGCCACTACTAAACAAAATGAAAATTGTAGCCTTGCCTTTGTAGGAGGACTTTGAAAGGCACCCCGGTTTGCAATCTGCTAAGACTTTGGCCTGGCTACACAATGCCAAAACATAGCCCAAACACAATGGGACAGAAATAAAATAGATATTAGATATTAGATATTTTGACAATGTGAGCCGTCTAATCACACTGTTACTGTGAATCAGAGCTGCATCTGTTATCCCATTCAGCAGCGTGGACACTAGCAGTCCTACTGAGACTGAAATGATCTCACAGTGTCAACACAGGAACACATGATGGACTGTTAGATTTGACATTGTTGTCATTGATATCAAGGTTGAATGTGTCCCCTGTGCGATAATGAATACTGCTCTACAGGAGACCTGATGCAAATGTGTCTAGACAGCTGTGCAAATACATGATACAGCAGATTCTGTGGGTGCATGTGTTGAATATGCACATGCATGTTAGTGTATGTGTGTGTGTGTGTGTAAGTGAAAGAAAGGCAGCGTGTGTGTGTCACCTGGTGGAGGCAGTTGGGCAGAGAGGTGAAGCTCTGCACATGGGTCAGTCCCAACAGGCAGCTGAGGAAGCAGTGGAGGGCGGCCTGATACTCCCCCTGCTGCTGGAGCTGCTGTCCCAGCTCAAACAGGCCCTCCCTCCCCCCGTTCAGCATCCCCAGTCCCAGCCAGAGCCAGCACTGCCTCCCATCAGAGCTCCGCCGGCCGAGGACGAATGTTCCCTTTCCACGCCACTCCACTGAAGCACCACAGGTAGAAAGAAACAGCCCCACACAGAATGAGAGATTGAAAAGAATACAAAAAATGTCAGCTGCTCACATAAACACAGACAGAGCGGTGCCAGAGGAGAGGAGGGAGCGAGCACAGCTTCCACTCAGCCTCGTACGAGCTCAGTAAGTCAAGGACAGGTGGTAAGGAGCAGGCTGAGGGAGCTCCGGCGAGTCACACAGAAAAGATCCATTCCCCTCCCCTCCTCGGGCTGCACCAGGAAAGGAGGACAGAGGAAGTGGGAGAGTATTTGCTGTTTGAGTGGCAGAGCTGTGGACCAATCCCTGCTCTGCTCATGTACAGTAGCTCCGCCAGCGTTTGTTCAGCACATTGGGTTTCTCTCCAATCCTTGAACAGGGAGATTGCAATGCTGTAGGTGCTGATGATGGAAACCAAATATGGTGTGCACATGCTCTATGATGTATATCTACAATAAGACTTTCATTTTGACCTAATTTACTGCGTGTTGTGCATCCACAAAGCAGTGCATTATGTATTTCAGCAGTGTGCAAATCTTACTGCCCCAGTTATGATTTATAGATGAGGATGCATTAGGATTGTGCATCCACAAGAAAACTAGGAGAAATGCTGTGTGAGCAAGTTTCACATAACCACAGTGAAAGCAAGCTTTTGTAGATTCTGTGAAACAGACGGCTGATGCAAACACCAGGTCATTAAGTACTGTAAGAGAGAGAGAGAGAGGGAGAGAGAGAGAGAGAGCACTCCTCACTATTCAAACAAGGACAACAAATATTTATTCATAAGGAGCGCCTCCTCTGGATGTTTGCTCACTTCCCTTCACACTCTGCTAATCAACATTAATGTGAGGCCAATCTATGCCTTAGGAGAGAGAGCGAGAGAGAGAGAGAGAGAGAGAGAGAGAGGGAGAGAGAGAGAGGGAGGGAGGAAGGAGAGAAGAGAAGAACACAGCACTTGATCCGTGGATGATCCAGAGGATCATGAATGGATCTTGACTCTGAGAGCAGCACTCCGGCCCACCCGTGCTCCATTTAAACACGTGGTAGCTGGAAGAAATGAATGGGGTAACACAAAGCAAACGGGCAGAGTCAGTCTTCATTAGTGTCAGATGCACCTAGCTGAGCGGGATGGGGTTTTAATAGTTGTGGATGTCCATGGACGGAGGATGAGAGAGCAGGTCAGTGAGGTATCTGGACTGCAACACATTCTGATCCTTGATTTTACTTAGTTTAAATTTAACCTGTTCCTCCTCCTTGTGTGAGTGAAGGAATGTAGACAGTGTGGAGCTTACAGGTCCAAGGGTCAGTATTCAGCTGTGTGTGTGTTAAAGGTTAGCAGAAGGCAAGGCCACCATACAGCACTAAAATGGAGTTTGACCCTCATGTCAGACGGAGGGAGGTGTCTAAATGTGTACAATTCCAGAAAAGGATAGAGGGATCATTTAGGTAATTTTGGGATACAAGACCTGAGGAGTGACAGTAACAGATTTAGTCATTTATGGGAGATGAGCAGGGAGACAGACCAACTCCACTTTTAGTCTATTGGACAGATGGACCCTCAACCCACCAAAGTGACCAATTAGAAGTAGGGAGGTAGAACCCAAGGGACTTTAAGAAGGCCTGCATGAGTAGAGAACGTGTGGTGGTTACTTGTAGATGTCCTAAGATAGAAGGTCCAAGAGGATTCAATCCTGTTTCAATAAAGCTTGCGCTATCATTCCACCCAGCCTTGCATCCACAGAATTCTTTTATCATCAAGCTATACACCGACACCTTTGAGGAAGACAGCCCAGAAACAACATCAGACTCAGGGAACTGTGAACAGTGCTCTTTTTGGACTAGAGCAGCCTTGGGACTTGATTATGCTGATGCAGGGCTGCTTTATCCCCTCCAAACGGTGAGCCGGGGAGTGCAGACAGGTGATTCAGCCCACTTTACTGCGGTGTCAATACAGTTGAGTTAGAATGCAGGGAGAAAGTAAGCAAAGCTCCTGACGTGATTGAGCTGGAGGGCCCCTGGCTGACTCTCAGTGTTCCGTCCTAATTGAAAAAGAGTGGGCTCCGTCTCCTCATTACGGGCCAGTCAAGCTGAACAGACACACATCAGCTGTGAGGAGGCGGCACTGGATGTTCTCGTCTTCATGTTAACAACATCTGACAACAGCCATGCAACGGGAAACCCACCCAAGCAGGACTGTAACGCTTTCTAACTGAAAAAGCGTTTGCCATATAATGAGGCGTGGTATGGTTTATGATGTGATGACAATATAGCGATATAATTGTGGTGGTTGTGATCAGGAGTCAGTGACACACGAAAAGGAGGCTTGCTTGCTGTTGTGCTACTTAAAGTTTAGGTAAAAACGCACCAATTTATTCTTTTTTGTTTGTGTATCATCAGAAACACAAAACACAATGGGAACAAAAAAATAATTTAGAAGAAAGCAGGAGGAAAGCAGAAAAATTTCACAAAAGGTAAAAAACAGTACTTTCTGTTTAAATGCAGATACTGTTTTTATGTCAGGGAATCAACAATACAACTGTGAATGAACCACACATCTTATAAATGTACTATCAGGAGTTTTTAACTGGTTATGAAACAGCTCAGTTTAATTCTGATGCCTCTATATGATCGACATGAGCAAACGAGACCATCAGCGAGCAGACTGGCTATTTCTATAGACCTCTGCCTGTTTCTTTGTTGGTTGGTTTGTCAACAGAATTATACAAAAACTACTGAACAGATTTCCATGAAATTGAGATGGAGGATGGGTTGACCCAGAGTTATTCTGCCTGTTATCAAGGCGGATTCGGAACTTGTCCAGGTCGGATAATTCCTAAACTAAAACTATTCTTTATGACTGAAGATAAATTAAGGGGCCTCACAGTCTGAAGAAACGAGCTACTCTGCAGTCTGGTGGTACAGTAGTAACACAAATGTTACTTTATTTCACCATTGTCATATTACAATTACAGTCTTACAAAGGATAAAGCTGTTTTTAAAGAAGTAAATAGCTATAAAAATGAGTTGTCTTTCACTCACTTCCAAAAACAAATGCACATGCTAGCCAGGCTGAGAACTTCAGGTCAACAAAATATTTGTCTTATATTGTCTTACATGCCATAGTCTTTTAAAATAATGGTAACAAACATAGTTGAACATAGGTACATTTTTGGCACAAAGATCAATTTCCACATGGAAATATTGGTGATATTAATTTGTGATGTCACCATGAGTCAATTACATTTATAGCTACCTTACATATTATGCTGTGGAAAAGTCCCCAAACATTCTACAACTATGCATATTTTCTTTTACATTGTATTGTATGATTATAGAGTAGAGGATTGACTTATTTGAGTAATCAACACCACAAAGATTTGGGTGGTTTGCACATATCCTGCTCCGAGCACCTTTTTGTACATGCGATTTTGACAACGGTATTGACTGATGTTCAACGTTCTACAGTGCAAGAATGGGAATCTACCTGTAATTGGAATATTGATTGTCTGTCTCACAGAGTTGGTGGACGAATGCATCAGTGTGATCAGTAAACACTCTCCACAGCAGATGTTCCCTGGGAAGCCAATACACCAGCTAATATAAATGAATGGTGAGCTGAGTCCTGCACAGTGGAATCAAACAGTGACTTACCCACAGATATAAATCTAACATCAGCGGGTTATTGCAGTGCTGTAAACCTCAATATATTCAATTAGTGCTAATGCTTTGTGTAATCTATATTTACGCTGTTCTACAAGGAGTACATCTCTAGCTGGTTTAAATATCACAGTTTGCCCTCAGTAACTACAAAACTTTATCAGTGGGTCAAAATCAAGTGTGGCCTGTTGTTTTATTCTGAAAATCTCCACAGCTCCAGTTTTGCAGAGTCTGACTACGTGGATATTTACCATAGGGTCATTAATCATAGACGAGTTCATAAACCATTTGTTAGAATAATGCATTCTGCATTGTCCAGCAGGTTTGCCGAAGAACATCGCTTCTCTTGTGCCCTCGTGTCATTTCACGACACTGCGCATGGCCCTACATCAGCATATACTATTTATATTTCCTGCATTGTGCACATACAGCCACTCTGTGCAAGTTTGCAGTAGCCCGCAGGCCCGTGGTATGGAATATTTCACTCTGTGTGAGTGACAGCAGCGACGTCCCTCGTTACAGTATGCCAACTTCAATGATGTGGGAAGACGATCAAGTGCTAACCCTCTTTTCTGAAATAATGCACTGTTGAGTCGCACAAAAACACCATATGCACCGTTGCAGATATGAAACCTTGGACAAAATATACAGTACTATTGTGTACTTGTACTCTCTATGATGGCGTCTATAGTTTTGGCGTACTGTTTGAACCCCTCCACTCTCCTGCCGGTGCAGCTGCATCCCTCTAAGATTCAGGCTCTGGTAGTTTAATAGCCTTGGACCTGACACCCCCAGCTACTGAAAGGCAGTTTATGACCTCCATGTAATCAGCAGTAAATGCTGCCACCATCTGTCTCTTTTTACTCAATTATCTGACCCAGTGACTTTTACTGACAAACACTGTCCAGGTAAACACAGAAACGCAAATCCCCCAGCTAAGATTATGACACATCTATACATCATCCCACACTCTTTATGGTTTCTTTCTGGTCAGTTCTTATTCCCTCCGAGGCTTTGAGCGTGACTGCTGTCAGTTATGAGCAGAACATTCTGTTATGAATCACAACAGATCCTGTATAGTTACAGACATGTGGGCGTAATTATCGAAATCCTCATTACTGTTTCATTGTCAAAGGGTCGCATACAGTATATACTTCACCCTCAGCGTGACTAGCGATGAGCAGCAAGAGCTTTATTTAAATGTCCTTAATGAAAACAGCCACTTAACTGACTTTTTTAATGATTCATCACAGTATGTTAAAATCGATTCATTAAGAACTGTTGATTACAGGGAATGCCTCATGCAGCATCTCTGCTGGGAGTGTTGTCTTTTTGCTCCACTCTCGCACCCCCTAGTGGATGATTCATGGAATGTAAACAGTCTGAGATACTGTGGACAGGGCTTTGAAGCCGTGTATATCTCCGTATGGTTATCTATATTAGTATTTTTGTGAGAGTAAAAAAGTAAAAAAGAAAAAGTAAAAAAGACAACACATCACAAAAGCCTTTTTACTACTTTTTCCACACTCCCCAAGACCTGTAAACACTTGTACACACTGTAAAGCTGGTGGAGTTACTCTTTAATGTGAGTGAAACAGGTGATCACTTTTGAAGAGTGACTGACGCCTCACATCTTTACAGGCCCACGTGTCTCACGGCCCTCCTCGCTCATTCCCTGTGTGGGAGGTTAACTGAGAGACAAAAGCGAGTGTCAGAAGACAGAATTCACTTCTCACTGTAAATGGAAACATCGGCGACGATTACACACCTTTGAGTCACTTGTGACAGCCACTCAGCTCTGACTGCTGACTGTTTGATATTGTCACCTACTCCCACTCGTCCTCTGATGCTTCTCCTCAGAGCTCTCTTTTCTATTCTGTCCTCTTCTATTCCTGCTTTCTGTCTTAGGACATGATGTCAGCAGGTAAAATATGAAAAGTGACGCTCACAGCTGCTTACTCACTGTAACAGTTGTATCATGATGCTCAGAGTCACAGGATCTCTGCCAGACCTCACAGACATATTTCACATCACTGTGTCGTCATACTGCACACAGTCGTTACGAGCGGCATCTGGCTCATTTGTTTGCTATATCGCCACAAGGAGGGAGATGATAAGAAAACAAAGGGGAAACAATCATATTATCAGTCTAGTGAAGGGCCACTTGTAGAATATATAGGTTACTGGGTAAATGTCTGTGATGAATTCAACACAGGCCACACGCCACCTGCCAATCAGGCTCAAGTGTTAACAAGACACCTGCGGGCCCACTGGCCTTGTTGCTGCTCTTCATTTCATCATTTTCATTCTCCCATGTCCCCCCTCTTCCTGCGCAATCATGCAGGTGTGGGCCACTCCATCAAAGCAGTCGCGTTTGGGTGCTTTCTCCCCTTCAGGGTGTCTGAGTGGAACAATAATGATGAGATCTGGAAGGCTTTCATGACAACAACAAAGCTCAGTGATTTTTTTCACATTCCAATTTGAACCAAAGACAAACAGGAAGCCTTAGAGCACTCCGGGACAGACACCTGACTGTCTGCTTCTGAGGTGAGAGGAACAAAAAAAAACAAAAAAAACATTCAGATTGTAGCCACATTCACTGTTTTCACTTTTCTCCACTGGGAGTCTAGAATGAGCCACAAAAGCACACATTACCAGTCACAACAGAGCTTCTGTGTCATTATTGAAAAACTGCTCATGTTTATAACATCACCCAAGCTGTTTTCCCAAATCCTTCCAAATAGTAACAGTACTGAATGGCAATTGCTAAATCATAAGAAAAAGCTTATGAAAGGGAGTCCGTTGCAACGGGCATTTAGCCTTGAAGCAGCAGCAAACAAACCACTGGGAATGTTTCTAGTGTAAATCCCCGCATATGTTCAACAACAGTGTGATTAAAAGTGTCTGACAGTGTAGTCATTTGCTTTGTGTGCAGCATTGACAGTATTAAAAGTGGATGGCGATCCCAGTTCTGAAAAGTAAAGTGGAAGTGTCTTAAACCTGCATTCTTTTGAGTGGCCTAGTAGAAGTTGGATTGTTTGTAAGCTTATGAGGAAAACACCCTAATTCTCACTTGATTGATTACCTTAGTAAACATTTTTCTCACAAGGTAATAGCCTCAGTGCCTAGTTCAAGTCTTCTTTGATACAGCGTGATGTTTTTTTTTTTTAAATTATGGTCCAATTTAGCGTGAAATAGATGATAAAGCAGGGTATGTTTTAGGGTGTGGCTAGCATATCCTCTGGTTTTCAGACAAATCCAATCAGTATATATTTCCCAGCTCCACCCTGTCATCCAAATATGGTCACATCTGGTTCCATAAGTCAAGATGGCGATGACTGTAATGTCAAGCTCCATCCACTATTATGTAGCACAAGCACGGACCTTCAAACAACATGTATTAGCTTACGATGTCATCACCATAACATACTAAACTCATGTTCAAAGTTGTACGCTGAGGCTTGAAGGTTAATCTATTCGTCATTTTAGCAATTTGTGGTCCCTTTATGTTACAGAAAGAAAAACAATTTCTCTGCTGCTCTGTAGAATAGTGTTGCTGTTCTACAATAATTCTGTATTGCTTACCAGACGTCGCAAGGCAACAGACAGTTGCTGGGGTGGGTTTCTTCTTTAGTGTTGTTCTTTGTGCTCTGGCAGACACACTAACCTAGCAGATATCACTGATACTCAGTAGATGGTACCAAAGATGGCCTGGGCAGTTTTAATCAACCGCTGCAACGCCCTCCTATCCTGGGCCGTGCACAACGCCATGCCAATTTGTAATGTTTCCACGCTACTAACATGGTGAACATGGTAAATAATACACCTGCTAACATCAGCATGTAAGCATTATCATCATGCGAATGCCTATGTCAGCGTTTAGCTCAAAATACCTCCGTGCCTTTTGTCAAGATGTGTATTTGCATTTACAACCTCTTTTGTCTTTGTTGCAGGAGCTCTCCTGAGATTACTCGGGGGCTACTGTATCTCCCTAATCTGATAAACTGAAGCTCTTTGCGGAACCCATTTCACCCTCACTTTCATTACATGCTGGTAAAATGGCAATTTGTTGGATATAACTGTCGTTCTGAGCGGCAGAGTCTAGTCGGCCGAGACTATCGGGGAAAACAGCGCACTGATAAGAACTCCTGCTTTTAAATGTAACGCTGAGAAAACCCTGAGTTTGATCTGCTCCTCCTGCATGACTTCATATCATCAGAAACATCTCACAGGTTGAAAGGAATGGCGATGCTAGAATTAAAGGTTAAGCGTCGTCTCTTTCCGTGCTCAGTGACCCGCAGTCATGACCGTGACTGTGTGATGATGCTGCCTCGGCAGGAGCTGCGGTCAGTGTCACGGTCAATCAACCGCTGATACAGACTTCAGAGACACACACCTCACTTTATGATAACTCAATAGGCAGGAGGCAGGGTGGTTATTACGGAAGGGCAGAGAGGCCAGTGAGTAGCAGGGACCGACCACACACAGTAAATGTTTATGTGTCATTATTCATTATCCAAGAGAAGCTCTCCATTTCTACTCTCAACTTCCTTTTTATTATGGTCCATTCAAAACCGAGATAAGAGGCTTTTAAATTTAATTGGTCGGAAAATCTGGTCGTTTTGTTTTGGGTGGCGAACTGGCGCTACTGTACATACTTAATCCCGCGAATTTCCAGCCATTTTACATGTGAGTGGTTTGGAGAGAGTCAGGGAAATTGGCTCATCGCTCAATAGAGCTGCGAGACTTCTGCTGATGACATTTCCATTAACAACAGGACATAATATGTTTATAGATCCCTGTTTGCTTGGCCCTTTAATTTCTCCCTCTGCAACACAGTTTCTAACAGCTGCGTGGGCGTGAGGGAGGGAGGGCTTTATAGATTGTCCATACAGCGGATCTATAGGCAGTAAATTGTGCTGACAAAGCATGGTAAGGTGGCTGGGGTAGAAAAACTAGTAAAATCTCCTGCCGACTTATAGAACACGCAGAACTCAATTAATTGATTGGTAAAAAGTAAGATGCCGGTCATTGTGTAAAATGTACACCCCAGGAAGTAGATGATTTCATACAGCACTATTGTACTCTTGAACTCTGCTATTGCTGTACTAATGAAGACATTTGCAGATAATGATAATGGAGTGATGAGGTCAATTGATTTTCTGAATCTATGGAGGAAAAAGATGAAAATCACTAATGAAAGCGACTGCGGCAGTTGCCAGACTTCCTGTTTTCTGTGTTGCAGCCCAGGTTTCAGCTGCTCTGGTGTTAACAGACAGCCACATGACGTCCATTAATTGCCAGCGAATTAGATTAAATCCTGTATGACCAGGTCTGCTTAATGCCTGTAATTGGGTTTGTGAGGCCCCAGTAGTGAGTTGCTTTCATGGTGACGAGATTGTTGGACGTTTGAGCGAGAGAAGTTCTTCCTCTCTCGCTCTGTCTCATGGCTGTCGGTGCCTGACGCAGATGTTGGATCTGGGTCATCGCCCCCGTGTCTGTATTTGTGTCAAGAACAGTTGCACACGTTCTGATTATTTTTGTTATTTTTTTCTTTGTGTGGCCTTCCTTTTTCCAGGTCACCATGGTGGAGGGGTGGTCATATGGCACTGACGCAACCAGGCGGCCCCTAAATGTATCAGAAATTGTGTCACTGGAATCTGCATATTCTGTGATTTAGTGGGTCTGTTCTGGTCTGTTTCCTTTTCTTCCCTCTGCTGAATTGCTTCTTTGGGAAACTTTTCCTCTGTTGAATTGAGGGTCTCAGGAAAGACTATGCCAATGCTAAGGCCCTCTGAAGCTGTGTGATTTGTGATTTTGGGCTGTATAGATCAAATTGACATGCTTGCCTGTCTTCCAAACAAAGGAAAAGCAACAGGACATTTTTTATACAGTAGAGCAGGAATAGGGGCATAAGTTTGATTTTAGAAGTGGATGAGATACACCGAAGTCTGAGATTCTTTATCCAGACAATCAGTATTTCAACACTGAAAATAACACATTTTAATGAAGCTTATCTTTGTGTCTTACATTAGCCAGCTACAACAGAACATTTTAATTGTTGTAAATATGGTCAAAAGTGAACAAAAGTAAATATACTATATACTATATAATATAGTATATATTATGAATTACACTAACCCAAAAAGTAGCTAGTTTCACTGAGACTGAAATGAGGCTGTATTGTCCTCTGTTATCAAAAACCACAAAAGCAAAGTGAAATGAGGCAAAAAAAAAAAATATATTATATAGCTATAGAAAATTATAACTGAAATACACTTTTTGTCATCCTTGTCATCATCTTGCTAAAGGAACATTGAACTTTGCTGGATTTGTTCCGGTTGGCGGCCAATTGAAGAATCTTTATTTAGAAGGACCCAATGGAGGTCAGGTGCAGAGGATTTGCAGACCAGGGGACTGCACAGCAAGAGACACCATCAAAGAAATCACTGATGCTGCTGATAAGACATTACGATGTCTGTGGATCATGCGGGGTGATCTGTGGACCACACAAGCCACCAAGAGGCTGATGAACCCCAGCTAGGTTGCCTGGGTGAGGATATGTGATGTTGAAAAACCTGAAACACGTCTGCCCCGTGATGATTACACAATAATAATTACATTGGTCACCGGAAGCCAAGAGCTACTGCTCCACGAACTGTTTATTTACGGAGTCATCAACCTCTGGACAATTTCATCATGGGAAATAAACAACCAGGGTCACGTCCTTCACTAGTGAAATATGTCAACTCGTCTGGGAGGCACCGCGTTAATAAAACATTCTGGCACAGAGACATAAAACTCAAATATTAGGTGCACACTCACACACAAGGCTTAGACTAGATTTAGCCCCAGTCAAACCGTCTCGAAAGAGTGTAAAAGCATCAAATGAGAAGCTTCTGCCGACATTTTAGCACATCTAATTAACAGGATTCATCTAGGGTGACATAATTTTTAGTGAGAAAGAGCTGAAACTCTCAGGGTAAGCATAGACGGTATATAATGAGCTTGAGTTTGACAACAAGGAAACTGCTCAATTTAATTAAAATCTAAGTTTGATCCTAAAGAAAGGAAAATGGACATTTAATAGTCACACATAACATGCAGTAGTGTTGTTGGATAAGCACAACGTTCAAAGTCATATACTGTACATGTTGTATCAACACTGTGGTACTTTCCCCCCGACACTACAGTAGCTCCCGCTCCTTCTCCACAGGCCCTGGTGTTGTAGGAGTTGATGCATGAATCCAGAGATGGATTAAAATAAAATTTGAGCATAATTGCTTGTCCGAGAAATGAATCAGTGCGTTTATTCAAAGGAACGACAGGCATGATCGGCATGTCGATTTATCGCACACCCTCTCGTTTTGTGCTAGTAATTGAGCTGAATCTAAGCTCTTGCTCTCCCCTCCACACAAACGCACCTATTTTTTTTTTTTAAAAATTGTGTTTTAACTGTTTTCATCTGGCTGTGACGCCCATAAAACATGTCCACTGGGGACGCCGTGTGGGGGCCGGGACGCTCTCATGGGAAATCTAGTAGTTTGTTTGGCGGGAAACAGGAGGCGTAAACAAACGGCAGGCAGTGGAGGATTTACAGCTTCCTGATGCATACATCTCTGTGGTGGGACAATCCCACCTGCTCAGCCATGGCTCATTCTGACAGGCCGCAAAGAGGCAGTCAGAGTGACTAACCTGCTGCTCCTGTGAGTGTAAGGATGTACTGCTGCTTTTCTGTTATACAATACTGAGGTAAAACGTACTAAAACCGCAGAATTACCTTCCATGCAGTAAATTAAACTGAGGCAAAACACATGTCTGGCTGGGAACAGCTGGTAGTGGATTTGTGTCTGCTATACAGGTTAGAATAATGGCCGCAACTGCCCTGTAGTTGGTTTAGCATGTATTTTTAGGGACATTCTTCATGATAAAAGGTAAGCAATTCCCTTAGTTCAGCTGGTAAGGGTGCATGGTTTGAATGCAGCTCACCTTGACATGCCGATCCATTCGTCACTCAGACTCTGTAGACACACGACAGGAAAACAAACATGCCAATGTCTTCAAGAACGAGAGTTATATATATTTTATACAGTTGCTATGGCAGTCGAAAGTTGCTGCACCTGAATAGTTTGAAGATGAAACTTTGGAGAAACCTCTTTGTGGGCAGAAATTCAGGAACAACAATACACTGTTGCAAGATTTCTGTGCCATATGCTATTGTAGGTGGCTCACTTGTTCACAAGAGTAAACTTCAGTTGTAAGAGGGACTATTTATAGTATGATTTTCTTTTTTATTAGATCCAAAATTGTATTCAATATGCAGGGGTGGGTAGTAACGCATACAAGTAACGCACATGAGTTATAGAAGCAATCTATGGGCTTTAGGAGGCAGTTAACATAACCGATAGCCAATGTCTACTATTAATTGAGTCATTTCACTTTTATATGAGTATAGATTTAGATTTATAGTGTTGACATACTGATTTCACTATTCATTCACTATATTATAACAATTCTCTGCAGTTGTTTTGGGAATAACAAGCATGTCTTTTACATAGAAATCTTATGGCACCAACAGAATACAGATTAGGTTTCTTTAAATGTTGTTGCCTTTGGTGGGTGAGCATCTACACCGGGGGCTTCTCTGAACATTTATATCTCACAAAATATGTAACATCAAACAAGGTGACATACTATACTATACCATAATATGCATTATGTTGCACATTACATTAGTATGCAACCACCGGTGCGTTTATTTTTTATTGCAGCTTCCCTCGACTATAAAGCCAGGCTATTGTATTACATCTAAGATACTGAGGCAGTGTTTTACTATGAGCTAATAAAAAGCAAAATTCATCTGCAAATGCCTGACAGTTTTCCCCTCCAGGAGAAATGCAGTGGGCATATTGTAAAATCCATGATAATTATCTCACAATATTGGTTTTATTACTGGAGGACGTATCCCAACCACATGCTGCTTTCTGGTATCATTTCAATGCTTCACTGCCATATCAGGAGGAGAAGATTATACCGATGAGGAAAATAGACAAAACCAACAAAAGACCAGTCGAGACTTTACTCTGTATGCTGTTATTCAGTACAGTACGGAGAGGCACATACATAATGTAAACATTGACTTCAGTGTCTTTGTGATTTGAGATGATGTATTATGATTCTAACAATGTACGACATTCTTTTCCTTCCTGCTACTTCCCAATTATTGTGTGACTGTAAATATGGCATATTGCGGAAGCAAGAGATTCATTGTTGTATTGTGTTGTAGTCACTGTTAATCTTGTATTTTCAGTCGGGAAAATCTCTAGGTCTGAATCAGGAGTACACCTGTATTCTTTTCTAGATTACATAAATGCAATGTTGCTAACAGACACAAATTTGATGTGAATGTGAATGATAAAGTCACACAAAATCAACCTTTGTATTCAACTGCAGTGAAAATTTTATAGGTTTTGTGGGATTTTGCCAAGTGTTATGATGGGAGGGCAGGATGGAGTAGGGGGGCTAGAGTCACCGCTCACCTGCTCAGCTTTGGAGGAGTCAGCCAGGTGCAGAGCCAGACCCTCTGGAGGAATAAACACCTGACGTCACAGCTGATTCTGCTGTAAAATTTTCCATAACATTACAGAGAGGACAGAAGAAAAACAGGAACTGGACTTCTATTAGAGGCTTAACAGAATTCAAATGAACAGACACACACACGCCCTTGCTTGCTAGCTTATGGCTTAGAGATAAATGGCAATGTTAGCATGCCAACATGTAATGACAATGCTAATAGGCCAATGTTTAGCAGGTATAATGTTCACCATGACCACTGACCCACCTAAGTGAATTAGCGACGCTAATTCACTTATGCTAAGTACGCTAATTTAGCATACTACCATTTACTAATTATCCCTAAATACAAAATACATATGAAGCTGGTAAGTTCTAAAACCAGCTTATTGTCGTTAAAGTCAGTGGACCGCCGCAGCTACTGAAATGACCTCTCGGGGGGACATGAATGTTTGTACAAAGCATCATGGCAACATCTTACATCAGAAAGTAGCAGTTCTTTAGTTAAAAGTCCCCTTCAAAAGCTTCTAAAAGCCATTGGCACAGCGATTCAACAGCGCTTTACTCTACCTTTTCACCCAAAATTTGTTGGCATGGAAACAACTTGGTCTCACTTCTCAGTGTCACTCCCTTAATTTATTCTTGGGGTCATGCTGTGTGCGACTTCCTGCTCACTGGCCAATACGCGTGGGTTTAGCACACCACTTGCCTGATTCATTTTTTGTGTCAGAGGAGAACGAGCCCAACAGGAGGGAAACCTCAGCACGACATACACCTACTGCAGCCCTGTAAGACTCCTGATCCCCAGCCTCCATCCTTCTGACACCATCCAACTATGATGTACGTAAAGATACATGTACAGTATCACAAAGCTTACTTTACCCTGGTCTCAGTATTGAGGGTTTGTGTATCATCCTGAATGATTGCTCCTCCAAAATCTGTGTGAAGGCCTGTCGACGATAGACATTTTTATTTCTGCTCTGCTTATAAGAAATCGTGTACTGCACGGCTTCTTTGAGTGAAGCTTTCTGATTTGGCAGCCATTAAGTTTTTTTTTTTTGCCTTTTGCCTTTTGGCTCTGTTTGGCTAAAAGCTGTCTGGCAGTGCAGTTCAGTGGGGCCCGTCATAATTGCATCCGCCGTCTGAGGTTGCAGGAGGCCAGTGAATATCGGTATGTGTGCCACTGATGGAAGCTTGTGCAGTGAGAGGAGCCCATTACAGCAAGTCCCAGACAAGAGTGAAAAATGAAATGGCTTTTCAAAAACTGGGCTACTGTAACATTTTGGTGCAGTATAGTGGTAGAGTAACTGTGTCAGTTGCAGCGGGGGAGGGGGAGGAGGTGAGGAAGTGGGCAGCTCAACAGACTCAGGGAAGATGGAATGATATGAGAGCAAGGTGTAATTTCCTGGAAGTCCCCCAGAGAATCCTGGCCTCTGGATGGGAATTGTCACAAATTGTGGATGCCACACACACACACACACACACACACACACACACACACACACACACACACACACACACACACACACACACGCACACACAGGGGGAGAGAGAGAGAACCAGATCTCTGTTTTGCACTTCTTCTTTTTTACTGAGGGAGTAATTGGTTCCAGCAGCAGCTACAGATGCTGTTGGGGAGAAATGGGCCAAATAAAACAAATCTAATTGCAAATAAGTTACCTGGTGAGTTCAGTTAGATATTCTCCTCCGGCGACTCTGAGGAAGAGAGAAATAAGACAACGGGGAGAAGAAAAAAAAAGCACACCTGCTGAGATACACCCAGTGCTGCATCTACCACACCTGTTGGGTTAATTGGATTTTCTGACATTGAGAATCTGATCATCTGCTGCGATCCAAATTATTTTCCAGGCCTGAAGAGGGCAGACACGTCTTCTTTTAAACATTCACGGCGGCAGTCTTTATCACATCCACAGTGTGCTCTCCCTAAATGCAACCACAGGCATTTGTTAATTTGCATGATATTCATACAACAGTAATACAACCTGCTAATGTCATACAAGGTTATTATAGAGAGCTGATTTGATTTTTTCATTACGACAGCTAAAGAATTTCTCAGAAATGATGTAAATATGAGCAGCTGCAACTCCACATCCACATAAAGCTACACTGTTCACAACAGACTTATGTATTTAAACGTATGGGGCTTGGTTAACACACTCCCATCAGATCCATTAGTTCCACCAATGAAACGGTGACAATAGTATGATAACTGCCCAGCCGACGACAGCAATCCGGGGATATAGAAGTGTATTTCTCTGTGACGTGTGCCATAAAAGGCATCCATCCACAGAAGCGTGCGTGTGTTCAGACAAAAGCCAAGGCAGTGGCACATAGCTGGAGAGCACAGAAAACACCTGTCCTCTTATCTTTATGACGCTGCGGCTGTGGTGCTTCCTGTGGCTTAGGCTTTTTATACAGCGGGAGTTCCCCTCATTCACATCCTTTTGTCTTCTGTCCAGGAGAATTACTGTCATCTACTGTATAGTTACCATTCATGGACACATCAATATAGGGATGTGAGGGTTGACTTTTGAAAATGCAGAGAAAACAAATCGTCTTCATATAATGATCTTAAGAGAGAAATAATAGCATGTGATCCATGGTTGATCCATCATCAACCATATCTGAGGTTTATGGTCCTTTTCCTTCTAACAAGCATAAAACAATTTTGACTAGTTTGCTGATGCCTCAGTCGCCAAACAGCTAGTTAGCTAACATTACATTGACAGTTGTGTATTTGTATATATTTCAATGATGCATATCTCCCCTTTGATGTTGAATGACACCTGAATATTTAACTTGAGTCCAGCAGTGAGGCTGCTGCATGTGGGCCCGCTGCTCAAATGTCAATGCAGACTGGCAGGGGAGGGGCACAGCCTATAAAGCACTGCTAGTGGCCAGGTGATGAAGCAGCGTTCTTTTTTATTTTATTTGATGACTTGATTGATAGAGTGGAGCAGATTGCGATAATCCATGCTTTTCTCACCACAGCTGAACAACATATTGGAAATGTCCGATCGTGCCCTTACATAACCCCCATACTCACCTGTAACTCTGAGGGGCAAGGGGGCAGTCAAAAATTAGTGGTATGGGGCAAATAATGGAAATTGGATAGGAACAGAGTCTAATAAGGTAATAAGATCAAGAAATCATACTGGTTCTCTTATTAAGAACATGCAGGAAACAGCAAAAAAAAACCGAGAGAGAGACAGACTGTCCTTTCAACTGAAGGGGACAAGCCACTTAACTTACAGAATGGTCCGTTTATAGGAGATGAGATTATTCTGGAAAACAACATGGTGCAATTTCTGGTGCGGTAATAAGACAGAAATAAACAGTTTTCCCCCTGTAATCACATTTATGCGTTGTTAAACCCAGTGGTGTGCAGTAGATGGCTGCCATTACTTTGTGGTCACCGGATCCATCGCTCTCACTGTAATAGTCCATAAAATTCCCCTGCAATCATCTCTCTTAGTACAGTAATGTTGCACTGTCTTTGAGAAACAATGGCGCGACTCACACGAGATGATATGTCTTTGGATTTTGCAGCAAGATCGGCTTGTCTCAGACGAAATAATGGCGCTGGATGCCCCGCTCGGCCCTCCCCTTCGCCGAGGAAATGAAAATGAATCAGGGCAAAAGATAAAAGCTTGACAAGCACCACAGTCAATCCTTCAGTTTAACAGCCAGAGAATTCACTACTGAACAAATGAAAGTGGGCTGCTGGGAAGAGGGGAATGGCATTATTGTGAAAGAGGATGGCACTGCGAGAGCGGAGCAGTTTAATGTGTGTGTGCGCCTTTGTTGCCACTCTGCACTTTCTCGCTTACAGAGGGCTGAGGAGAAAGGAGGTGTGCGTGTGTTTAGAGGATAGGGGCTTTGAACACGGAGGAGATGTCAGCATCAGAGAGGGCAGAATTGACTGAATAAACCGCCCCGGCTCTATGAAGTCTGTTGCCCTTCTCTCCGAGGGGGATCCCAGTGTTGTTCACTGCAGCCCTGCGAGCGTGGCAGTGATGCAGTGACTTATAATCGGTAAGTAAGTCTAGCATCAGCATTTTGCAGAAGACATGCTGCTGTCTCCTGGGCCGCTGACCTAATCGCTGCAGCTAGCAATGAGCGGACTAATCCATCAATGTGACACCACCAATCCCCCGATTGCCCGCCACACACCTCCATGTGCGCACCTTGCCTCGCTCAGTAGGTGTGGACACGGAGGATGAAGAGGATGGGAAATCTCTTGTAAACTGAGGGTCAAAATGGGGCAAAGATTTCTGCTTGGGTTGTGTTTTGTTTCTTCAGTGTGATGGACTTGGGAGTTTCCAATCACAGGCCTCTAAAAGTTACAGTATCCTAATCAGATCACCGCATCTCCTGTGTGAGGTCCTGCAGGCGCCACTAATCTCATCACAAGCCCCCCAATGTGGAGGAGCTGCAGAGGAGCCCCTCGGACGCCACACCTGCTCGCATGATCGTGCGCCGATCTAATAAGGTGATATGCCCGTCATTGATTCCCAGCTGTAAAATGTTGGATAGGATTGAAGTGGATTCAGGCGTGGAGACAGACAGAGGAAATGACAAAGAGAAAAAAATAAAGAAATGGGCTGCAGAGAGTGCGTGAGGAAGTGAGGATAATGCGTGTGACGATGCAAGATCCACGACTCATGATGTCTGCTGTCATCTGCATATCCCCGGGGCTCAGTCAGCGGCGGAGGGTGTTGAAAAGTGGCGTAAAGATATGGAAAATCCTCAAATTATTTATCTTGACTAATCCTTTAATTTAATGCTAAGTCTAGAAATCTTTTTTTTTTCTTCTTAAAACCAATGACAAAATCTGCATGACGGATTGTGATAATTCCATTATATTCCATTCTTGTGTCATATATTCCTGACAAGTGGAGTGAAATTATTTTTTCAGCTTTAATTTTTCACTTTGAATTCAGTCTTCTGTGAGAGTCATGATGTCGCACAGGGGAATGATAAGCATTACATTGTTTGTTATATCTCTTCAGCTCCACCTCATTAATGCCCTCTCCCTGTCGCTGCTCTTGTGTTGGTGATTGGAGGGGAAGACACATGGCAAGTCTGCGGGACAAAAGGGGGATTAATGGGGAGACTGATATGAGGTCCAAACAGACAAGAGGACTGGATCCCCCCCACCAGGGGACAGCTTAATGGCAAACATTAAAAATAATTAGGAAAGACAAAAACAGTCCTGCTTGAAATGAAGCCTCCTGCAATCCAAGACACGACCCTATGTGGGGGGCTGTTCAATTATGATTACCATGATTGGTACAGATAACTCAAACAACATTAAAATGTATCTGTTTTCATGGTGTGGTGTTTACTGCTTCATATTCAGTATCAGTTAAAGGTCATATTGATAACTTTTTTATGTAGACAAATCATTTATTTTTAAAAAATACATACATCTACAGAGCTTGTTTCCTTGAAAACATTATAATGATATAGAATAATGCCTTTGCATTCGCATTGGATGTTTTGTCAGCCTCAAGAGTCTTGGTAGTAGCTAGTTTGTGGGAAAAAACTGGGTTAGGGTACGTTATCTACACCGAATTGACAGTCACTTGAGGGGGCAGATAATTTGAGCAGCACCCGTGTTGTGACTTGAATGCGGTGGTAGGGAGATGGAATAAAACATCTAGTGGCTGATTGTTGAATCAATCACACATTTAAAATACGGGATTTTATTACGGATGAGGTTTCATGTCATAATCAGAAATTAGACCCTTCATCACATTAGTATGCTCTTTGCACATTAGTTTCATGATTTCCTTGTCTTTTAACCACAATGCCGTGAATTAGTAGTAAAGGGATTTGGGGTCATAGTGAGAACTGTGAATGGACCTTAAATTGGTTTAAAGAAGAAGTTAGCAGCATTGCCATGCCGTTAGTCATCTTAACCTGAGATACATCCTGCGTTAATTATTCTGAGATAATGAGGCTTTAGTTTGCTTGAGGGTCTCACTACAACAAGAGGGAAGTACAACAGTATTTTGCATACTTATTATTTTCCATGTGGACTTAATCCGGAGGGTATTTTTTCAAAAGAGAGTACATATCTATAGATTTTCTCATTCTAATTTAATAATGCGAATCTCGTTACCTAAGATTTAATGACCCTAGTGACTTTCCACTGCAATAAACAAAATGCGTTGAAATTACATTAAGCAATGAATCATGGGAATGATGTTTGAAACGACCTACCTGCCACTTGTTGAGTTCTTATCCAATTAACTTTCAGAATTAAGAGCAGAATAAGAGCACTAATAGATTTTCAATCTCACTCACTTAGTATGACAACTGAATACTGAATGAGTTCAGCAGCTTGTTGCTGAAATGAGACCTGCCCATTGTAATTTCACAGTGGAGGACTCCATAAAAAATAAAAAGTAGAGAGTAACTAGAGAAGATGGGCTTAGGGAAGTGATTTGTGTGGCTCTCACAACCATATAATTTATAGGCCGTTGGGGAGTGTTAGTTAGAGTTACATGTCCAGTGGACGGCAGCTTCATATTTCCATAAAGCCTCCTTTCAGATCCCACACTGGGTATGAATGTCAGAGACATCCGTCTGCGTTGCTCTGGGGAGGACTGGGACGCTGCCACAGGCGTAGTGGATCCTTCCTCAAGTCCAGTAGCGACAGAGATAGAATGGATGAGGTGGAAACCAGAGAGGGCTCCTTTTCCCCCCTTCCTGGTCTCAAAAGAAGGGATGCATTGGCATCAGCAAGCTGCAGACCCCCTCAGATAATTAAAAGTGCGGTATAAATCAGTGTGTAAGCAGTAATCACACAAGCTCCTGCCAACTCCCCACAACGATCATAAATCTGGAGGAAAACAAAGCTTCAGCACTAACAAAGGCTCTGCAATCCCCACTGATCTGAGGTTAGATATGCATTTCATAGGAACCACATTGTCCTTCTATCGTGAACATAATCCATCTGTGATGCAGAAGACATAGTTTTATGTTCAAATTGATTGAAGTGGATCAAAGGCTCCGCAAGGGATGACTTCATACATGATCTTTTTCATTAAAAATAAATGCTCTTCTACAAGACTGTAGATGAAGAGAAGAAGAGTATTTTCATTTTGAATGTTCCTTATGCAGCCATTGACATCTCTTTGGCCTGTGTGTAATGTTAGTGTAGAAGAAAACCTTTACAAGAGCCATAAAAAAAGAGAAGATGTGTCTGACATTTTGACAGGAACAAGTAAAGCTGAATGAAGCTGATGTTAGCCCTCGCACTGGCGTGAAGACGGGGAGGTGGCTGCAGAACAACACATCACGCATGGTATTGATTTGTGGAAGAAAAAAAATGTGAAAAGGGTGAGACATGAAAAGAAGTTATTGATCCTTACTGAAATCATGCTGATTAAAGTCTGGGCAAAGAGGGAGGTCAATAGTGGTTCACCAATGAATGACTCCTGATAAGGTCAGGACGAGGTACGACGAACAGAAAGAGAGAAAAAGAAAGAAAGAGAAAGAAGTGATTTCATCTAATTTGCTTGTGTACCAGTTAGTGAAACATTTCCTTTCACAAGCACAAAAACAGAATCACTAAAGAGCTTCCACCCTGAAGACATGATTTAAAAATATGACAGATGATATCAGGATCATGTAAGATGAGCCTACCATGTCTTTGTTCTTTAATTTTACCTTGTTGCTGAAAGAGAGTCGGGGACAAAGACCTCCGGGCTCAGGATCAAAGCTAGTCTTGTGCGCTGAGCACTCAACCGTAAAATACTACGCCTGAGGACTTAGCCGGGCTCCTAGTGAAGAAATGACTCCCTCTTCCCTCCGTCGTGCAATGAAATCAAGATGAAAAGCTCAGCACCTCAAAATCTTATAAAATGACACCAGGAGTTACAGGCAGCACTAGAAAACAACAGCCATTAATAAGCAAGCGTCTCACAAACACTGGAGTAAATTCCTCTAAAAGCCTGTTTTAACAAGCGGCATGTTGTGGTTTCAGGATATAACACCTAATCAGATCCATTACTTTATAAACCAGACAGCCTGACCCTGAGCATTAAGGAAAGCTAGGTTTTATTACGCTAAATAGAGAAGAAATACATGGAAAACTTTGCATGTAAGACCACTGGGCAATGGAGCAAAGACGGATTATAGCACGTCTGAGCTATCAGAACAAACATGTTGTGTTCTTATCCTTCTGCTAATCTGCAGGGATCAAAGCTTGTTACCGAGATTACCTGCTAATCAGCACAAAAAGCACAAGTGGATGCAATGGGCGATGATACTACTCTGCGGTGTGTGTGTGTGTGTGTGTGTGTGCTCAAGCTCCCATGTGATCAATAAGGTTGTAAGCGTGCATTTAAATCACGCTGCCCTCTGTTCTTGGGTAAACATCCGTGTGAATGGCAAAGACAGCTATAGTAAAGTCAGTGTTTTTCTCCGTCAGGCCCCCCGATTTTAAACAATAATGACTTTTTAATGTGGAACTGTGATTACATTGTCAGGGTGAAATATGGCTCTTCTTGACCACATTGGAAATGAGGGCCTAAACGTGAATTACTATGGCGGCATAGATTATAGCAGCGCGCCAGGTGAGGCAATCTTCATAAATTCAAATCTAATCTTAACAGAGCCGGCAGTGACTTAACGGAGGGGAGGCAGGGCCAGATGAGACAATGCCCAGAACTCAGGCTACTTAAGGGAGCACTAAAGTCAAAAGAAAAGGACCACATGGCCAAACCACCAAAGGTATTGTTTGACATCTTGGGAAATATGCCTCATCAGTTTCTCGCTGAGAATTAGCCGAGAGGACAGATACGTTGTGTCAGCAAGATAGATTTGAAGTTAACGTTGTTTGTTAGCTTAGCGTGGCACTAAAACTAGGAACAGGAGTAAACAGCCTGCCTCGCTCTTTTCAAAGTAATAAAATCCCCCAACCAGCACCTCTATAGCTCGCTAACACGCACAGGCAAATCAGCTTTCGAGGGCGCGTCATTAATTTTTCCCAAGAGTAATTTCCCGAGAATGACAATCAAAAAGTAGTGCCATAACTTTACTAGCATCACCGTGCGAGCTAAAGAAAAACTACATTGCTACATTGGCTCCTGGAAACACTGGATACTGTCACTGTGGCCTTGCTAGCAAATGTAAACCAGCCACGAGCTAACATAAAGACTGACAGTGCAGAGAGAATAAAGACGGGTGACCATTATAAATGTGTTTTATGGTATTCAGGGGGAAGAAAACACTTTAAATGTCTCACATATCCTTTGTTTACTGGAGGCCACACAACAGATCCCCACACACATACTGTAGACCTACTTGCATCGTGTGCTACTGCAGAGGGCTAGGGGGGAGCAATTGTTTTTATTGAATGTTATCGCTATTATTGAAATTACATAGTTGTGTTAACTGTGATACATTGGGGAGTGCACATCCTATTTTCCCCAGGATGTGGGGTTGTGTCCACCCTGCACTGCCCCCCCAAAAAAATATAAAGATAATTTGTTTCAGGTGTTTTCAATGCAAAAGCGGTATGACGGAAGCCACAATATAACAGTCCAATTGTTTGATTTGCTATTTTTCTTTGTTTGGCCTGATTTTCCTCATGACTGATTGCAGGGGATTCAGTTCACCTGTGCACAGATGGGGAGACTGACTCCTGATTGAGGAGTGGAAACAGCTTGGGGCGTTTCCCTCCCAGCCAATCAAGGTGTGACAAAGGGCACAAGTGAGGTGAAAAATGGCACACAGGTGGTGCTCACCCTCATCCTGAACCTGCTCCTGACCCATTCTGAAGCGTTCCCTGGGCTATTGCGAACCTCATTCCCCCTTCGATTGCCAGCTGGAGACTCTGGTCTATCTAGGCCCTATTTTGTTTTCCTGGCTGCCCACATCTTTCTTGAGGGAACTTTGTTTATTTGGGAACCCCTTAAAACCCAAGCCCCTTTACACCTTAGTTTACCATTTTATTTCCCTGGGTTGTACGAGCACATTTATTTATTATAGCGGGAAGAGGCATTTGTTTATTGTATCCAAAAGAGGCATTCGTTTATTTATTGGTTTATTGTCCTCGTAGTGGACATTGGGCATTCCCCTAGTTATTTTGTTTATATTTTTATACAAGTTGGGCTGGCATGTGTGCAATTTACAGCCAGTGCTGCCACAACACTGCCAGGAATCAATGAGCTTCTACTAAAGCGGTATAGAATATGCACTCTACAAGTCTTTTAGATTTGCTTGTTTTGAGAAATCCCTTAAATTATAACTACATTGAAGGAAAAAGTTAAATTAGCCCAACATGCTGGCTGAGAAATGTGTTTAAAGAAAATAAGGAAATACACATCAGACACCCAGCTAGTATGTTGATTCTTCTGTAATGATGGTGAGACAAAGAACAAAAGCGGTAAGAAGTGGACTGCAGCCATAGAATCTGTAGCTGAGGTCATTACAGACAGTTCAATATGCACTGAATGAAGCCCTGTTGTAGCTATACATTCTCAGAATATAATGTAATTGTCTAGATTTTATTATAAGTTGTTTCTCTATCCAGGACATGTGCCAATCATATTTTATTTCCCCATGAAGTGGTGACACAATGGTGTCAGTGAGGTGACAAATCACAGGGCTGTGGTGCGGAGTAGCAGGGTATCTGTCAGCGCCCTGTCAGCGGCTGCAGCCCTGGTTTATCTATCCTCTGCCTGCGACTACAAGTGATCACAGTTTGATGGCTCAAGCCACGCTCCTCACAGGGACATTTCTTATTCAAGTCACAATGCTGTCATTGACATTTTAGAGCCTGTGGGGCGCTACGGCGACGATGGCACAGTTCCTATTAGCAGTGAGCATTCTGACATGCTGACAGAATTCTTATCATTCCGTCGACAGCATCAATAGCTCACACCTCCACGTACAAATCATACGTGAGGAACCTCCTGCATCGCAGTGGAAATGTCGTATTCTTTCCTGCTCTCAGCTCCACAGCTTCAATCCACAATACCCTCTTCACATTTGGCACCGTGAGGAAAGACACCGAGGCCATGTTCTCTGTATTTGGGAACTGAAATACAGTTTACATTACCATTAAATGAGTTGCACTGAGTTTTTATAAATGCTAATATTTTGAAGGAATAGTTTGGCATTTTTGGAAAGAATGGTGATTTGCTTTTTTGACAATAGAATGAAGAATGAGAATATAATGATACCACTCGTATTATGTGTGTCCATTAAAGATATAATATGTAACATTTCCAAATTGAAATCTCTGAAAAAAACAAACCTTTGTTATATATATTTTAGTCAAACCAAGAGAAAACTGACAAAACAATAAGAGGTAAGGTAGGTGCTAATTACAAACAAAACTCATCACGTCATAACAATATTGTGTTGCAAACTTGTATATTGTAGTGAACATTGAAGTGATTGAAGTTACACAGGGAATAAACAAGTGATGGGGGGGCAGAGTGGCTGAGACGGACACCATGCAAGTGTGTGTCCCAAAATGTTGACCTATTCCTTTTAATAGTGCATTAAGAAAAAGGCACAAGCACAATGAGGGTGGAGTGGATGTATAAATGATTGTTTATGACTGCATCATTTGACAATTCTCAATCACAATACTGTTTGAACGGGAGTGTGTTTTTATGACTTCTTGGCTTATTTACTCGTGTGCAATGTCACTTAAACAATTACAGACATTGGTTGACTGTATAACTGTTAAAAAAATGTAATCCAGCAAACCTTTTCCAGATGAGCTGGAAGGAAAGCAATGATTCCTGCAGCTGTTGCCACGGATAATGTTTTTGGATGGAGAAAGAGGTTGGGAGGAAAGACGAGTGGTGGGAACAAAAGTGAAAGTGGAGTACATTTTTAATTGTCACAAGATCTGTCATAGTCAATTGTGTGTGCAGAACATCTCAAGATGATACACATAAGCCTTAGTATTTATAAAACTTGGGCAGCATCTGTAAATATATAAGCTCTTAGCGTAGCTTTCACTCGGCTGGTGCTGCTCATAGAAATAGAAATCTAACCGTGCAGGCTTTTCCCCTAAGAGGTATATCTATTATAAATTACCTTTTGCTCCACTGATGCATCATACATTAACCTTTGCCTGCTGACAAGTCATTAACTGGCCTTTTTAACTGAGATGCATCAGCAGTCAGAGGTGCATTTACCAACCTTTATACAATATATAACTTCAGCTGCTCCGAGGGCCTGTGTCAATGGCTCCACCAGATGCTTGAAACATAAGAAATGAAAATAGTTGTGGGATTTTTGGCAGTTTCCGTGGCCCCCCGGTCTAAGAGGGGCATATATTTCGTTGTGTCCCTACACTCCATGACGGTGACACAGTAAAAGGTCAAAGCCTGCGAGCGTGCCACTGAGCTGGCAGAGGAATTAGAAACCCGCTGAAAAACCTGCACCACCAGCTTTCATGGCTCAACGCTCTCTCTTCCCATGTTCTCCCCAAGCAAACACGCACATTTGCATTCCACCCTGCTGATGTGCTCCAGACAGAAATCACAGAACAAAAGAGATTATACAAGGGTGAAATACAGTATTATCGTATGTGTGTGTGTGAGAGATATTGGAAAAAACATAAAAATAGGTTTGATAATGAGAGAATCTGGGACTTTTTTTTACACGTCCACTGTACAGAATTACACCTGAAGTGCTCCCTCTCTCCATGTTAAGGTATATTGAAGGAAAGCATTCTGAGGATAGAGGGTGGGGAATAAAGAGCAGCTGAGTGAAAACGCATCTCGTCTGAATCCCTCAAGCCCTCGTGTGCAGCCATTATCCTTCTTGTGTATGATTCTCCAATGCCTCATATGCTCTGGTAAAGTGCTCTTCTCATTAAAAAACAATGTGATATCTCCAATTTCTAATTAAATAGGACATTATCTCAAAGACAAGCAGGACCGGAATGAGGCCCTCAAACGAGTTATGAAAAAAGACTAGCTGCTCATAGCCTAATCATGCTTATGTTGATCTCAATGGTGTCTTCGCACTCAGCTGATACTCGGGGATAAAGCGTGGGTTATTACACAGCTAATCTATCCAGGAGAATGGTTATGTTTTTTCCAAATCTGCCGGTAATTTGAGAAGTGCTACTTCGCAGAAGAGAAAACCCATGTGGTTTGAGGGCATTTGATGGAAAATGAGTGTGGTCTAAATAGGCCTTTGTTTTTCTCGCCGCGCTTCAAACAGTTGTTTGTCTTCACACAGTATCCTCACATGGGGAGTGTGTGTTTTTTTTTTTTTTTCTTTTTGCAGCTCGACTCATACTTCATTGTGCAAATGGCTTTGGCTGCAGGGAAAATAGCCTGTCACCTTTACTCAGACACAGATAAACTAAATGAGGAGGAATAAGACAAAAATATCTATTAGAGGGGAACAAAAACAAATGTTCACTACAATACAGTATTCAGCAGTGAGAATCAGATGTCTCAGCAAAACTAGTCTTCAGCATCTCTTTTTCTTCCGCGTCGTTTGCTGTTATCTATTATTGATTTAATCTCTGTAAAAGTGTATGTGTGTCAGTCAGTCTGTCCACACAAGGATCTCGATGATGTCATTTTGCACCAGCATTTCCCAGTTCCTTTTCTTTTTCTTTTCCAGGACAGCGCTCAGTGCTCAGGACAGCGCAAACATGGCGTAGAAGGAGCATCCTGTTGCCACTGTGCCTCGGCCCCCGCTGGCAGCCACAGCGGCTCATTGGCCTGAATATTCCTGCGAACGCTAAGTGTTATGCTGTCAGCTCGCATCACATGCATCAACCATGATGGCTGTTTCGTGTGTGTGTGTGTGTGTGTGTGTGTGTGTGTGTGTGTGTGTGT
>OMLP01040473.1:0-11117 GCA_900302685.1 Spondyliosoma cantharus | reverse complement strand
AACGTTACTGATCTCACTTTTTACTTATTTAAAATAAGTACACAGAACATGTGTACAAGAAGTGACAGAACTCAGAACACAATAATATAGTTTCTGTGAATCCCAATACTTTTACAGGTTTTTATACACTAGTGCTATGGGGTATCATACGAATATATATTTAATGTATCCTTTAATGGTGTTCGATTTATAACATTGATATGATTCACAGAAACTTCATTGCTTTGACATACAGTAACCTGTCTGTCTCATGAACCAGCCTGCACTGAACCTGCAGGTGAACTTTCCCTTACGCTCAAACTGTGAGGCTTTTGACTTTTCCTCATGGATCTGTAGCACTCAGATCTAATCTGTACTTCCCCTGTTGAATCCTTGTTTGAAACTGAGATTGACAATGGAGTTAGTAAAACTGTTACAGCGATTGACATGCAGACACATAGCGTTAGCAGTAACTTGTGCTAGCACTGGCTAGTACAAAAACATGCTAACTTTACACGTCCAAGATCTTACCTTCGTAATTGTGGATATAGCTTGAAATGTAAAGTTTGAAGCCCTTCTCCTTTTTGGTGATCGAGGTATGGCATGCGACCAACATCGTTGACTGTCATTTTGGGAACATCTTGTAGAGACTGGGTGAAAAACACCATCGCTTCGCTGTTAGTGTCTGTTTCCAGTAGCAACGGCGCTGGCCGGAAGTGGTCGAGCTGGCTGAGTTAGAATGCGGAAGTGAGTGTGCATATAGCCTATTGCTCTTGATGTGCGGTTGGCACCTTGCATGGCGGCCTCTGCCATCAGTGAGGGCCCTGCGATGAGCTGGTGACTTGTTACGGACAATGACATGACATGTCAGGTCAAACATGATTGTTTTGTGTACCTCTGTGTAATAATTCTGGCAGTTGGTTCCAGCTTCTAACAAGGTTTGTCCGCAAAAAGTATAACAGATTGATGTGGTATCCATGTTTTCTCAGCATTAAAAATTTTAGTTGTTGCCATTTTGTGAAAAAGAATAAAACCTAAAAACTGTATGTTATCTAGCTAGCGTTATCCACTGCTAGTTTTAGCGACGTTAGTGGTAGCTGGCATTAGCTTCTAGTTTTTTAAGTCCATGCAGTTAGCAACCAGGTTAACTTGCTAGTTTCAGTGTGTAGGCTGCTAGTTTGGTGGTTGTTAATTTTGATGCATGTAGTAGTACATGCAAATAGCAGAAGGAAGGGGGGATAAGTGCCCGATGACAGGCTTTATCCGAATAGTCTACATTCAGTCAGACTACCAAGAGATTGAACCAGCTATCGAGTCACTAGCTCACATTTCTGATGTAATACATCATGCACATAAAACATAATGGTTTACAGTTAAAGTTCAATTTTATGCATTGTATTATTGTTCTACCTTTTACAACAACTGATGCTGCTTCTTAGGAATTGTGATTGACTGTAACCAAACTATTACTAAACAAAATAAAAATGTATTTGTCTGATTTTGGAGGTGGAGTTGGAGGTAATTTAAAACGGTGGAGAGGAGCTTTAGTGAGGTGCAGACACTGTTCAAAAATGTTGTATGACGTGAGCAATTACAAGAGCGTTGGCTACTGAGCATGCTCAGACCCCTGCCTGTGTTGCTTCTTCATCTGTTTTTACTTGGTTGTTTGCTTCACTCAACAACGGCTGTATTGCGTTGTGTGCTGAGCAGGTAGTATTCGGTTAACCTCGCGGAACATTGCCAGAATTTATATTATTTATGGAAAGTGGTTGATTGTCAGTAGCACTACTGTCATTTTATTTAAAAAGTCAAACATATCACTGTGTGAAACTTAAAGCACATGAATTGACCTGGATGAGTATTATTTCTGTAGACTCTTAGCTGAAAGTTGGAGCTAGTTTTTAAGAGTTCCCAAAGGCCTAGAATGGCCTCGTCGAAAAATGTGATGCAACCGTCTTAAAAGTAATTCATAAAACAGAAGAGACTTCTATCAAACTAACTTTCTCAACTCTGAGCTACTGGAGAAAAGTCCTTGAAACTGATCAATAATGCAGCCCTTTGCAGATAATGTACGTATATTACTGTCAGTAAAAGTCGTTGTTATTGGCACTTAACTGTCCAGCAGGATGATTCTTCTGCTGTAACAGAAAATTATTTGATAGCTGCGACTAAATGTGCTCCACTTAGCAGTAATTGAACCATGTGTCAGCATAACAGAACCCCATTTTGCGTTCTGCTTTATACTGCAGCACGGATAGGCCATGATATGTGTGTGTGTGTGTGTGTGTGTTGATGATCCTTGAGAAGCTGGCAACCTCATTGAATGGTGGCTAGTGATGATTTACATCAAACACCTGCACCTACACATCAGCAACATCTTAACAATAATAATAAAAACTCAGTAACATAAGTGCATTACCCTCCCACACACAGATCATTCTAGAGAAATCCATTCTTGCAGTCACATAAATGATAGAGCACTGAAATGAATGCTTAGTGTTTTAGTGCCGTTATGAACAAATGATTAGAGCTGCAGAAATATGGATTAACATTTTGCAGAAGACATACTTCCAAACATGAATTATGTGTTTTACATGTCCATTTATCTTCATGAAACAATTACCAGCCCTCTCTTGGCTGTAATTTATTTACTGTGTATTGATGAAGGATTTTATAGGCAGGGATGTAAAGAGCGAACACACCTGAACACAGTTTATCTATCGCCCTGTTTCCCTGGAATCGCAGGCATTGCAAACCTAAAAGATGATATATACATCTTGACCTAAAGTTGCGTACATTAACAGAAGTTATCACTCATGAGTAAATGGAAAATGGAAGATATTTGAGTTTTGTTTATATGGGGTTTGGGATTTTTGACTTCATGCCTTGTAATAATCACATGCTGCATATAAAACTGTTTTATAACAGGTATAATGTCAGAAATCTTGTTTGTGCCATGGTGTTGGTACAGTCAGAAATGAGCCATCTTTGGATAGTAAAGGGGAGTCCAATATTTTTCAAAAGACCCTCCGTCTTAAAAGAGTACCCGATGTGACGGTTACTCCTTACTTCTCTAGGTGAGTTCTTTGTGCTACCGTTAGCCGCTGAAGGATTGTGTTGCTCTTTTATTGGGCTCAGGGGCTGTGTGCTTTGTGCTCCTCGGTTAGCAGCTGAACGGCAGTATGTCGCTGCTGCTCACTTTTTCTTTCTTTTTCTCAGGGGCTGTGTAATGTGCCCCATCCTGTACCTTTTCAAAGCACCTGTGCAGTTTTACAATCCAACACTCCCCTGGTGCGCTGAGGTTCTAGTACAGACCACTAGATGCAAGGTTAATGAAACTAACTAGTTGTTGGCAGCTACAGTTAGCAGCACCTAGTGGTTACTCTGGTGATATGCTGCCCCCCAATTGTTTTGAGTATTAATTTGAAAGGTAGCCAGGTTGTGACAGCCTAAATACTTGCAACCTCCATTAGTGCCACCAGGGGGAATGTCATTAACATGTATATGTAGAGCCGTTGTCACAGTAAACATGTATTTCATGCCATTTGTTTAAGCGCACACTGAATGAAATCACTTCACTTGCATATTGTGATTCAGTATGGGTTTCACATGACTTTAGGTTGTGCAGCTGCTTCCTAACAAATGGCCCATCTACTGAAGCTGGAACACATGAATATCTTCAGTGGATGTTGTTTATTGTGAAAGGATACAGAAATAATCTACGACTATACAATAAACACAGCTGGATACGCTGTATAAACAGTGGGGAGAGGGATGGAATGGGTAGGTGTGTCACGGCATACACACACAGAGACACACACACACACTATCTAGACATCGTGCTGTGTACAGTAGGATGCTAAGTGTTGCACTGACTCTTTATTTAATAGAATATAGACGCAAGAAGTGGCAGTGAGCCCAGCTGGACATGATGTATGACACCAGCAAACTGCAGCAGGAAGAGAAGGAGGCAACGCACACACACAGAGACACACAAACACATTCCATCTCAGACCCACTACACATGCTATTCCATAGTTTACCATGTCCATACTTGTGGCCAGAAACATCTATGGCATAGATTATATGATGTATAAGGTCACAAATGGCTGCAGAGAGAAGAGCTGCACTGTAAGTGTACAGAGACTGACAAAGAGAGTCAGAGACAAGGATCGAGAAAGGGAGGTACGGAGAAAGTAACAAATACAGGAATAGGGGTGAGAATATAAGAGAGAAGGAAACACAGAGAGAGAGAGAGAGAGAGAGAGAGAGAGAGAGAGAGAGAGAGAGAGAGAGAGAGAGAGAGAGAGATTGGACTGCAATGCTGCAAAAAATTGCATCCGAGATAGGCTGCTTAGGACACATTAGTGAACCTCTGCTGCCACTCTGTGGTCAAACATGGGAGAAGACAGTCAGTGATGGAAAGAAAGTATATTTATTCAAGCACTGTACCTAAGTATACTGTTGAGATATTTTTACTTCTATTTTCTGTTTCTTTATACGACAGTTATTTTACAGATTAAGATTTTATTTAAAAAAAATCCTGTGACAAGTTTTACATCACATACCACATTGTTGTAATTTGCTGATGAGGGTTCTCAGTCATCCAGGTCATGGTAATTGTAAGTGCTATATCGTAGGCACCTGGACATGTTTCAGTTTTCTTGAAGACATTTCACTGCTCACCCAAGAGGCCCTAACAACTCTGAAACTCAGAGCTCACACATGTCCTTAACGACTCTGTGCGGACACTCCCAAACATAGTTTGAAAGCCTGCAAACCCCCTCCAGTTAGTTCGAACTGAAGAAGTCTCTCGGATGAGAGGTGAAATGTCCTTGGTCCTTATGGTTATGTTTCAATTGTCTGAGTTGTTAAAGCTTGGTGAGTATTCTAGAAGCAATGTTTGTAGATTTTTCTAAAAATCCCGACAGCAATCGATAAATCAAATGTTCTTATAAATAAAAGAACACAAATCCAGTCACTGTGGCTGTTGCAGGCCTCTAATAGGCCCATCCAATAGTCTCATTCAGTCTGTATAAAAAGATTGGTACCTGCCTTTTGCACTCGTAGATGACCAGAGTATTTCGCAAAACTACAGCTGTGTTGCTAAAGCTATTAGCAAGCTAGTGGCACAAGAATGAAAAAGATAGTGCTGCCAAAATGTCCTAATACTTAAATACTAGCTTGACAGCACTGAGTACTAACAATGGCCATGTTGCCTCTGAGCCAGTTGTTCAGCAGCTTGCTAACTCAGTAGCACAAAGCGCACAGCCCCTGAGCCCAATAAAAGAAGTGCTGCGGCAGCATGAAACCTCCATTAACAGCTAACATTAGCATAAGGCACACACCTACAGCACAAAAGAGTAAATGTTGCCTCTGGGTTGCCTTTTCAGACTTTATGTTTGTGATGGCTAGTTTGCTTGTTTCTACATGATTTATTAAGATTATTGATTTATGGGAGGGAGGGGATGGAATTTTATTAGTCGGATACTTTCAAAATGTAACTTGCTCTTACTGGTTTCTACAGTCTTTTCGCTAAGTGCCCTTTTGGAAGGCAGTTTCTTCTAAAACCTGTTATTGTGGCTAGCAACTGCACTGGAGTTCTCATTCTGGGACCATACATGCCCCTGACCCTCCCCCTTGAACTTCCCTTGTCAAGGCAAACCACAGTTGACACACACAAACATGCTTCATGTGGAGCAGCATCCCTGTCTTCCTGAGCTGCCTTTACTGATGACAGTCATTGACAGTCAATGACAATGTTTTGTCATTGCTCCAACATCCCTCTGTCTCCTCCCCTGTCTAGTCACATCATTACTCAATCGGGAGGAACCAGTGTTGGTTAGTACAGTCGTCTCCACCAACTTGTGTTGTGTCATCCATGCGTATGCCCAAGCAGTGACAGTGACTCCACTGTCACAACAGACTATACTCATTTGCAAGTGAACGAGCCTTCCTTCCCCTAAGTCTGCTCCATCCACTGACGGCAGAACAGTAGGTCAGAGCTGTGCTTGACTGAAGCTCTCTACTACAAACGCTGATGGAATAGTGGACATGTCTCTGTGGCAGGACTGTAAACATCTACCCTCCATAGCATGAACTTCATCCGCCAACCCATTTATAAATAACTCCACACTCTCAACACCACTGAGTTGATTCCTGCTTTTATACGTCTTGATAGTGGAGTGTTGCACAGACCACAGTGGCCCATCATTTTTCATTGATTTTTGGGGGTCTAGAAGCTGGTTGTCAAAAAGGCAAATAACTGCTGTTGCAATGAGCACTACAGAGTACTACTGTTTCAATCGATTCTGCTCTGAAGTCATGATGATAACGTTACTTTGAAAAATTTGAAAATTTTATTTGTTTTTTATTTTATTTGTTTGTCAGCAGATAAAGTGGAAGGAATGAAACATATGACAAACATGGTTACAATTTTTCATTAAAGTCAGAGAGAAAACTAAGAGGGAAGCTGGCCATGCTTTGGACAACAATGATGTTTTTTTTTGTTGTTGTTGTGAGCTTTCATCAAATAAAAAAAAACAACATTTAAGGCTCTGTTACTTTTGAAAAAAAAATAATCATGCAAATTAACAATATTTGACGAAACAGAAGAAGAGGAAGGGAGAAAGCGGTAAAAAAAGATGTGAACAATGTAATTACTGTCCCTGAGAGGCAAGCTTGTCTCTGCAGACCAGAGACTTTAAGAGGGAGGGGAAAGCACTCTGAATGGGTGTGGCAAATGTCAATCAAATGCAAGAAATATCTGTCTGTATGTCATTTGCTTGTCGTGAGAACCAATACTTACACCTGAACAATACACCTGAAGTTTGTTGCTGAGGAGCCAAGGAGGTGCAGCTTCAAATTTTGTGCAATTTGAAGACGACATGTTAAATATTGTTTATTTATTTATTATTTGAAAAAATAAAAATCACCGCTCTGTTCAGCAGTGGGGGTGTGGCTTCAGCGCTTTGGTTCAGTGGCTTTGTAGACTGAAGCTGGGCTCACATAAGATCACTTCCACATGATCTGATGGTGAAGCAGACATAAACAAAATGGAGGTTAACATGTTGCAAAAACCTGCTGAAGTAACAGTGAGCAGAAAAAAAAGCAGAAGATTAAATGAGTCTGGATGATAACTAACATTAGCCTCAAAGGCAGCGCTGTCAGCTGCTCCGGGATACCAATTTCAAACCTGTCATGTCCATGAGTAACACACCCTGTAAGAATGTGAAAGGCACTATGGGTAGGGCGGGGGAAGTTTGTTTACATTAAATTCGCACGCAGCAAGAGACGGACGTGTCTATGTGTGGTCCATGTTAATCAGATTAAATTCTGCAACCTCTGCTTAATTCAGAAGTAAAGTGGAGATACGACAAAACCCAAGGCTAATTGGGTTACATTCACACAATTTAACCTGCTGTATCATCACAACCTCTTGGCTTGAAAATATACATTAAGTAAGTAATGTCAATCCCTCTCTGATAACGTCGGTGAAACTTACAAAATAGGTGTTATTTGGGTAAACTGACCACATATTGTCACCTTAAATAATATAAAAATGTAATTACGACAGTCCTACAACAAAAATTACTGCACTGTTCAACCATTGCTGCCGTTTGTTTGTTCATCTCCGCCTTATAATAATGTGAAGTAATCGCTGAATTATTGTTGACAGCTGGTTCACGCAGCGTATCGGTGAAATTAGTTTTTCAATGATAGAGAACTGCAAGCTTCTAATTGTGTCATGTATGCATGTTTTCTGTGTTTTAGGCGTCTTGCTTTATGTATTATGTCTTTTGTCTCATCTTATATGTTTTGACTTCCTTGTGTCTCCTTAGTGTTCCCCTCTGTGCCCTTCCCACTCTGTTCTCTCCTCTGTAGTTTCCCATTCCTCCTTTCTTGTCTGTCGCCCCGTCTGTCAGTATTGTGTCCTTCATGCCCTCTCCTCTGTGTCTTCCTCCCACCTCACCTGTTCCTCATCTCGTCATTAGTGTCTGTATTTAGTTTCTGCCTGCCCTCTTCTCTTTGTCCAGTCATTTTTTTTTCAGTCAGATGTCTCTGTGCACGTATCCTTTGTCTTCTCCCATGTCTCCACATGGTATGTTTTGGATTTTGATTTGTTATTTCTACAGTTTGGTTTGTACTTTGCCTTTGGTTGCTACTTTGATTTTTGTCCTTCTGACTAGTTTTTGTTTCTTGCTCCTTTTGGTTTTTTGGTGCTGGTTTCAGCTTTATAAATATTAAAGCTCGCTTTTTGTTCACAATTCTCGCCTCCTGTGTGTCTGCACCCTTTGAGTTTTCTCTAAACCGTATTAGACAGTTAAAATTGTTTGTTTTCAGCTTGCAGAGCTCACATGTGAACGCGTAGGTCGTGTCTGTAGATCTACGTCCAACCATGGCCATGGTTGGGCTGGCGCGTTCGGGGCGCAACAGGGATAGCTGGAGGGTTGTCCATGAAGTGTGTTGGGAATCGATATTGGTTATTATTAATTAAAATGATAGTTGATTAATGGAACTTAGGTCACTATGATTCATTAATGAATACGGGGCGCCACCCTGAATTCAGGGATCAAGCATCAAATGATATACCTTTAGTCTCAAAGCCTGAAATTACTCAAAATCAATATTATGAAAATATCAATTAGATAAGAGGGACTGACCATCTCAAGCAGCTGTTATTAGAATATGGGATTGTGCAAAATAATCAGACATTGCTCAGTTAAAAACAGTCTTTATTAAAGCTCTCCTCAAACACAAACCACCTACTTTAACAAACAGCTAGCAACATCAAAACACAAGCAAGCCAGAGTGAGTGTGTGTGTGTCAGGGAATCCCTTCTGGAAGACTCGGCGGTCCTTTCACAACAAAATTAAACACAACAAAGAAGCACACTATATACACACCATCTGTTTCTGCCCAAACAAAAGCCTCTTAATTGATACCGCTCGTTGCGGTTAGCGTGTATATCCCGTCTGGCTCGGGGGGTCAGCTCTTGCATCCTAAAGCTTGACTGCAGGCTTTTCACAGCGATGGGTCGACTCAACGGAAGGAACAGGGGTTTCTCCTTCTGAAGATTGATCTCTTCCTTCTGCAGGCGGTGAGGAAATGCTGGGTTGTGCAGCGTTCCTGGATCCAAAACAATGACTAATATTCTGACACAAAAACGAAAGTAAACCAAAAACAGTCTTTGTCTCGTCCAGCAAGGAGGGAACTGAGCTTAGCTCAAACAAAGTGGAAACACGTTTACCAAAGATGCACCCTGAGCTCTCTATATGTATATGGAGTGTGGTAGTATAGTACAGAGCTAACAAGCTCCGGGGCCCCGAACACGGAGCATTAGCCCCGGTTAGCACAACAATAGAACAGCTGGCTTTTCTGGCTTGTTGTGTCCGAGCCGGGGCTGCAGCGCCGACAGCAGCGCTCCAGGTCTGCTCCCCGAGCTCTGTACCACATACTGGCTTGTTGAGTTTGCTCACTTCACGATTGGTGTGAACGCACAGTAATGGTAACAAAGCAAACTCTGTTAAGAAGGATTAATGTTAATTTTATAAGCTGAATTGGCTGCCAGAAATGTTGCCGATAGCATTAACTTAAGTTATGCATGAATTTGCATCTAATGATCTTTGTCTTTTGATATGGTTGTCTCAGCAGCACGCCACCCATTTAACCACAGAGGATCCAACTATCCCTTTAGCGGACACCTATTGCTGTCCATGTTGTTATTACACTATGACTGAAAGAAGTTGGCAGTGTGTCATCAAGGTATGGTCTGAACAAACTGAAGATAACATATTATAAACTCAGTTTCTCTCTCACCTTAAGCCATGCAAGGAGACACCTGCGCCTCATCCTTCAGCTTCAGCTACACCTCCCTCTTATGCTCAGGCCGTGGCTTCAGCTGCACCTGCACTGCGGCTTCAGGTGCACCTCCCCCTTGTGCTTCTGCCGTGGCTTCAGCTACACCTCGTGCTTTAGCTGCACTTGCATGTTGGGCTCCCACAGTGGCTTCAGCTACACCTCCAAAGGCACCACCTCGTTTGCGGGGTCAAAAGCAGCAGACTGTTCAGTGTATCCATTGTGGATTTACACTGAACAGACGCAACTTACGAATGCAGATACATAGGAAGCACTCGGACAACCAGCGGGACATCACAGCTCAATGTCATCTGAGCAGTGTTATGGCCCGGCTCATGGGCCATAAACAAAACGAGAGCGACAAGGTATAAACTGCAAAAATGAACAAATGTATTAACCAAATAACAAATAATACTTAAAGTCCAGACCTAACTTGAATGGGCTGAAGCCAAATAAACAAAACATAGTGCTCCTAAACTGGAGAGCCAAAAGAAGAAAGCCAAAAACAGCAGAGAGGTCTTAAAGCCAGGTCTTAAATACTCCTGGGAGGACTGATCAGGTGCTCCCTGGGGTGTTGATTGTAACTCCGCCCACCAGAAACCTGCAGGACAACAAACAAACATGAGGGAATGTTACGGTAGAAACAGTGAACGAACCCAAACGCACAACCCAGAGACGCAGGTACAGTTGGTAATGACGTTTATTCAAACAAACACGGGAGGTCAGGTGTAGGAATGTGGAACAGCTGTTAATGTCCAGTTCGCCTAGTAGGCAGCGCTCCAGCGGCGAGGCGTTGCCGAGCCCGGCAAACGCAGTGTACGGCCAGCCGGCCAGTACAGCAGGTGTTAACTCACGGCTGGGCTGGAGACGCAGGCGAAGTCGTAGCGAAATGAACAGACGAAGAGATGAGACGAACAGACGAACAGGCTGGCAGTCAGGCAGGCTGGTAGGCAAGCAGGCAAAACTGGAGCACAGGGATAAGCAGAGTAAGTACAGCTACACAAGCTACTAACACTGATTTCACAAGGGAGTCAGGATCACAGGACTAAATACCACGGAGGGTGAAAGTACGATCTGACGCTGGTGAAGAGGGAGTCCGGAGGTTTTATGGAGGAAGTTTGATGAGTGATGAGAAACACCTGGTGCTGCCTGCAGGAAGGAGTAGCCACGCCCACAACGAGGAGAACAGACTGGGAAGGGGGAAAACAGAGGGAGACAGACATACGGAAGCCCAGAGCAGCCAAACAACAAAACAGAATATCTGCAAAATGCAGAGCATG
>OMLP01040469.1:0-16686 GCA_900302685.1 Spondyliosoma cantharus | reverse complement strand
TTATGTCCTGAAGAACAAACCCTGAAAGTTTCATGCTTCTTTCACAAAAAGCAAGATTATTGAGCTTAACAGCTCCACTGTATGCTCTCGGGCAGGACCTGTCACCTTGGTCACCAATAAAATTGAGGAGAAGCTTGTTTGAACATATCTGACTATCCTCAGCTTTATTTGACAGAATTTATTTGTCAAAACTCAGACAGAAAAGCTCCTTTGAGTGAGCAGATCACCTGAATGTTGCTGGTGAGTGCCGTGCTAGTTGTTGTTTGCGCACTGTGTTAGGATGCATTATTTTTCCTGTGAATTAAGTGCTGCTATGATATAATCACCATGCAATGATAAACTGTATTAAGAGTTGCACTTATCCTGGTGACAGATATTATCGATACATTGAAGAGACATGCCAGGATAAGAGAAAGAACATAATGTGCCTGCAAGCCGGGGGGGAGCAAGACTACATGAGGATAAACATGTTTTAACAGATTTGGTCACCTGGCAGCAGCAGAAACTAAAACATTGGATAAAGTCTGGTTAGCTAATGGCAATAAAACTACTTGGTTAAGTTTAGAAAACGATGATGGTTTGGGTTTTGATATTTTGTCAGGTTAAGGCTCATTTACTCTCCGCTTATGTACGAAGACAGATACATCAGTTTAAAACAATATAACCGTCACTGCCTACATACTGTCATGTGTCCTTCCTGTTGGCATGGATGTTAAGCGATGCAGCCACTAGAGGGCGCCACTCAGAGTCAAATCAGTTTCACGTGTACTCATGTACGTTGCGGAGCAGCTCTTCCAGAAATGGAAACCCTTGCGGATCTGCTCCGGAAGGTTACGGACTGGCGGAGCTGCAATGGAGCAGACACGAACGCAGCGGAGCCATTGGAAGTAGACACATAGACCAGAGGGAACACCGAACAAGGATCTGGTGAAATCTAGGGGTGAGTCATATTGCGATTTCAGTTTTTTTGCGATTAATTGTGCATCCCTACTCAAGTGGACTTCCACTTTTCCTTCACCGTCACATTTAATTCCCTTCCAGTCTCCTACCAACTGCTCTGTAGTAACCACATCTCAAAAAGACATGTTTAAAACTTCTTCCTTTTGTCCTGTGTTCGTGCCTTGTTTGAATTACTGGCTACACTGCCCCCTACAACGGGAGCATGCCTATGTTCCCACAGTTCCCACATTTCTAAGATTCTTTTCAAAAATTAGGCCCTATGTTCCCACATTTCCTTAGGGTTAGGGTTCGGCTAATCCTTAACCCCTAACCCTAACCCTTAGATTGAAGGGAAATGTAGGAACACAAGACCTAATTTTCAAAATGTCCTAGAAATGTGGGAACATAGGGCTGACCCCGGTAATGCAGCACCCTAACCCTAACGCGGGAACTCCACTGGAGGCATGTATGTTGCGGAACGGCTCTGGTATGCTTTTGCTCCGTGCTCCATCGTCCGGCAACCCCCACCGACTCTGTCTTGAGTGCAGCACTGACGGAAAGCCGGAGTTGCGAGACCGAGGAGCGATAATTTAAGAATTATGCGCAGCTATAGTCATACGTACAACAAGAAGTGTTCCAGACTGAAGGATTAGAAGTTACACGCCGAAACCACCAAAAAGAGACAAATCCAAGCACGTCTTCAAATCCTTCGGTTGGGATAACCACGCCGAAGCACACGCCGCAGCATCACCTTAAAAAAAAAACCTACATCTGCTCGGCATCTAGTATAAGCAACTCCCATGATCCCACACTACTTCATGATGTCATCGTGCTACGTATTTTGTTTTCATGTCACGATTGAGAGGCCCCTAACGGCAGAAATTACGTACTGTGAGTTTAAACCTTTCTCTGAGGCATACAGCTTGTTTCTTCTGCCCCCTAGTGCCCAAAAAATAATTCATGAAGCTTTAAATTCATAGATTGATGAGACAAGCAACAAAAAAATTCAATTATCAGGTGTTAGAAAAAGAGAATTGAAGAAAAACTGAGTAGTGGAGGTGTAGTTGGTGATTCAGTTTCTAAAACACCAACAGAATTAATTGCCAAAGCTAGAAAAACAAACCAGAATGTTCCTTTAGATTTTGTCTGTAATCAGTGACTAAAATCTATTTCTTATTTTCACCTTCAGCGGTGGGCGTCCTGGATGTCTTCATCCACTGATTTATAACCCTGACAGTAAACACACTCATCCAGTCCTGCAGAGCATCTGCTCTTTACAGGAGTCACGTTACCCACAATGCCTTGCAGGCGGTGACAACAGGGGTTGAGTTGTGGCTAATAACTGCTGTGATTTAGGGCAACCTGTGTGTGTGTGCTTGTGGAGGTAGAGACTGCATCAGTTTACATTACAGAGAGAGAGAGAGAGACTGTAAAAGTAACCTGTTTATGATCCAACACGCCCTCATCCTTTACTGACAGACACCGGGGAAGTGATGGGCTTCCTCTGTGTGTGTGTGTGTGTGTGTGTGTGTGTTTCCTGCAGAAGATTTATTTCGCTCACAATGTCAGAAAAGACATACGCAAACACACAACAGGTACAAACTACACACAGTGTGTAGTTTGTACCTGAAACTGTCTGGTGTTACACTGAGAGCCAGAGCTCATGGGGAGACTGACAGGAGTGATTACTCTGCCAACACCTGACTAACTGTGTGTGTGTGTGTGTGTGTGTGCGTGCGTCCATGCGTGCGTGCGTGCGTGCTGCATACTGTAATATTTCAGTCCGCAATTCACATACTATTGATTTCATACAAACGTTTGGGATATACTGAAACAGCTAATTAAACTGCAGGACATTTCAGACCAAGTGGCTGAGTTTAATCTCTGGGTGCAGCACCAAAATAAACATACAGTGGACATAATAGGCCGGTTTGGGAAATATTTATGAGATTCATGAGTTTCCCTTTTACAGTTATCAAAATGATGACACTTAGACCTGTTAGTAGGGTTATTATTTCTGTGTGTTGTAATTCTTCTGGATGCTCGTTATGGCAGAAAAACTGTTCTTATGCTTTCAGGAATCATTTTCATCCTGCACCACGAGAACAGATGACGACTCTGCAGCCCTGACTGAATGCGGGGTAGACAGGCTGGTGGCATTTATAATCGTTGTGACGCACGAGGTGGACTCCTTTCTGTGCGCGTGTGTGGGTGTGTTATCCATAGTCTCCATTGGCGTCATCAGTCCTGAGCAACCCACTGCTGTTTCAGAAAGACACGCTGTGATGCAACATGTTAACCATCAGCACGTATTATGGCCCTCTCCCAACTACACGCCGAGCTGTCGCCCGGTGTGTGTATGTGTGTGATGAAGCTCTATAGCTGTGTGCACTGTTTGTTTGTGTTCATGCGTGTGTTACTTACATTATTCCAACACACTGCAGGTTTTGGTGGAAGCCTTCAGGGAGCCTCACCAATGGCACTCTGACACAAACACACACAGAACAGGTGGTTAGACGAGCTGCGATGGTGTCATGTGTCCACCAGGTGTCAGAAATTTCCCCTCACAATAAATTATGATAAGTCTTTCAATGAGCTGCCGTCACATCTGTGGGAATGGGATTGAAACACATCTGGAGAGCGTACAGCATTCAACCATGACCTGTCTGCATGTTTCTGCTGAATACATGGCTGCCATTAAATGCACCAAAAATACTTAATTATTATTTAAAATGTGACATGATTCTGTTTTAATTTGCTTTTGTATTTATTTACCTTTTTATTATTTCACTTTTTCATTTGCTCTCCTATTTTCAACTTTATTGAGCAGATATGGACGAAATATATGATTGGTTAAGAAAAAAGTGATGATTTGTTATAGATTCAATTACTTAACTTACAGATAGTTGTTATAATTGGCTTCACATGGACCACTGACTTCACATTAAAAAACTGCTTACATGGTAATGCATCAATAACAATACTCCAATATGACGTTTTTATAGTAATATGACACTTTGAAAGGAGCCAATCTACATGATGACTACTTTTACTTTTAACTCTACACTGTAAAATGTGTCAAAGTGACTTTACTTAACATCTTGGAAACCGATTATCTCGAAAATTACCAAGTAAAGTCAAATGTGAAGTTGTTAAAACTTTTTGGCTAGTTTGACTTAACTTTAAAAGTCATCTTTACTTCTAATCGGTTTCCTGACTTTTTAAAAGTAATGTCCAGCAGTATACTACTGCTACTGCTACTTTATCTTTTGATTCAGGCACAGTTCAGAGGCACAATCTGCACTTTTTCTACTCCACTACATGTATTTAACAGCTGTAGTTACAAGTATCATTACAGATGGGGATTTTACTTACAAAACTTGTACTTTGTGATTATCCCACAAAATATGATACATTGTTAGAAATTTGCAGGTTGAATCATTTATTACAACAGTATATCATGTAAAGTGAAAAGGCCTATCCTCCAAGAACACAATCATTCTGCTCTTGTCCTTTTTATATCCGCCCTAACGTTAGTCAGGGTTAAACTCAGATTATAACTCGAAACCTGGTCAGAACAATAAACGATTATGTCACATCGCATTATATTTAAATGACATTGCAGTATAAACTAAAAAAAGAGAAGGAGAAAATGGTGCATTTGTCGGAACAGGTGGTTCAGATGGTATCCCCTTATAGAGAGATGGCTTGTTAAGGCACTATGTGTTTGTACGACAATGTCACTTCTCCACAAACCTTGTACATGGAGCCAAAACGCACAGATGCGCACAGAACAGCGTGTTACGAACGCCCAACTGTGTGCACCTTGATTCAAACGTGCGCAGTTAACAACAGGACTTCTCGAAAATAAGCAGAAAAAGTTTGTTTTGGCATTTTTCAGAAAAAGGCCCAGTCGCCATCTTTTCACCTAACTTTTCGACAATAAATATCTAAAAATGTCCCGAGACTTCCTGCACATTCTTATCATCTAAGAATAATTTTACACTGAGAAAATGTCGAGTGTGACCCAAAACTGACTTTTCCTAAAAGGCCAACTAAAGTTCTATTCTATCTGCAAATGGAACAATTTACCATGAGTAAATGCACATTGTCAACTCAAAGCCATTTCTATGCCTTTATGAAGATGTGATGATAAAAGATGTCTTACCTACAGAGACTGCAGCTGGTGTCTTGCCACAGGGGGTCCATCAGAAACCACTTCTCCAGCAGTTAAAGGTGGTCCGTTCTCTGCAGTATTTGTCTTCAGGTGATCCGGTGTAATCCAAAAGGTTTGTTTGAGAAGAAGTCTTCAGGTGATCAGGTATTATCCAACATGTGTGTCTGTGATGAAGTCTTCCAGTCAATCAGGTTTTTTGAGATTTCAACTTTCCAACAACAGATCCGCGGCAGGTCAACTTGGGTCAAGTTTAATTTGCGTATGAGAAATGAATCAGGCCTGCATTTTATATAGCTTTGGTCAACGTTCTGTGTCCATGGGTGATCGAGCGACAGAGGTTCTATGCAGTAAACTAATGTATTTAGTTTTTCTTGTGTAAAATGTCGTCATTCAATAATATGTCATTTAAATTTGCTGATAGTGTAATTCCACGTCCTGTGGAAGTCTGTTTCCATCAGTTAAAGAAAGAAAAGATGAAAACTAAACACTGAAGAATAAATATTTCCATTGTAAGCCAAAATCATGAGAATATTAAGTGTTGGTCTGCAGACTAAATCCTTTTATCTAGCCAACATTCTGTCACAGGTTATTTTAGCCTAGAAAAGTCACAGGTTCCATATTTTACACTGAGTATTTGAGAGGTGAAATATACTTAAAGACTTAAGTTATATTAAATATCAGTATATGTGAACGATGTATGTTTGTAACCACATTCAGCTAGCTTGCTTAGTGAACTGAAGTATAGCTGGATGAATAATGTCTGGATAACAAAATAATTAATATTATATGCAGAAAGACAAGCTTGAATTATTAAATTAGTGATGACTATAGGCCTATAGCTAAACAGAATTGGCATACTGTATTTGTCTCCATTGAAATAAAAGCAACACACATCGAGGCAAATGAGCCAGTGCAAAAGAAAAATGTTATACATAAAATGCAATAACGATGAATACATGTAAGTAATGCACTGTAGATCATTTGAAAAATAGCAAAAAGTCATATAATATTCAGTATGAAGAACCTGCTCTTGTGGCACAGCAGTTTCTGTGTTCTTTTACATTTTAAAACAAATCTCAGGAGAACGCTGCGATGCTGTTTTGCCATTAAGTTCCAGAAATGATTTGTTTGTCTACGAAACATCATCTGGCTTTCCATCAGCATGAGGGGGAGGAGATGACGACTGAATTTTCAGTTTCGGGTGATCTGTCCCTTTAAATACATAAAGTAGAAATGTGAATATCCAGCTTTTACATAAAAACACCTTCTCCATTTGTAGGTTTAGACTGAACTTGAGGGCAATACAACATCCAAAATACAAAATACATCTCCCAAATCATCGCTCTCCTCCTACCGTTTCCTAGAAGACTGTGAGCTCAGAAAAAAAAACTCCAATAAAAGTTCAACTGTGTGCCAAACCAGTAGGAAGCCGTCCGTCTCCATGTTACATGCAGATCGGTTACTTTCCCTCAAGTGCTGCCAGAAAAGCCGCTGCCAAGTGTGTCCCGACATGTTTTCAGCGTGTTTTCTGAGCTTCAAAGCAGGAACTCCCAGAGTCACCAAACCTCATGAAAACAGAATGAAAACACTGTAAAAGTCCTGTGAGTAGCATTTCAGAGAAGGGGCGTTTTTCTGGTTTTTAGCGCAATTATGACTTAAAAAAAACACGTGGGAAAAATGGTTGAGTCTGAACCTCTGCCTGCTGGTGTTATTTTAACCCCTTCACAAAGCCCTTAATGTGTGGTGAGCTGATGAGGCTGACGGGAAACATGTTGGCGGGACAGAGTCAGTTCGTGGAAAAGGACTCTGTTCTCTGACGTTCTGGGAGTTGGGTCAGTCTGTCATTTAATATTGCCGACGTTGGTTTTGGTTTTGTTTCATCCTCGTGTGTCATGTTGTGTTACCTCCTGGCGTTCTCTTGTTTTCTCTCCCTTGTGATTGTCCTGATTCGTTTCGACCGTTCCTGATTAGCCTCCGGTGTAATTAAGTGCTTGTTTTCCCCCTTTTCTCTCGGTTTGTCTGTTTTGTTCCGGATGTTTATGTGTTGCTCCTCGTGTTTTTGGATTCCTGCCTGTGTTCCCCAAGCTTCTACTTTGTTTTTTTGTATTTCTCTTTGGTTCTTTTGGGATTTGTCTGTTTTGTTCCTTACAATTTGGATTTTGTGATTAAAGCTGCCATTGTGTGTCCTTCATCTGGGTCCTCACACTTTTGCAACAGTTATACTTTTTGTTTTATTAATAAAGTGAAGATGGGGGGAATACAATGCAGTGCTTCCCATAAGGCTTAGCAGTGTATTTTTGACATCAGATTTTTTTTTAACCTGGTTAATGTCTTTGAAAACTTTTTATCCCCAACTGCAACTTCAAATTTGTGTTCTCCAAAACCCCTGTTTGCACAGGACTGGTATTACCAGGAGACCTCGTGCAATTTAGACATAACCCTCCTATATTAGTGTTTCATGTGGCACATTTGCATGGGCTAAGTCAGTAGTAGTAGTAGACTGGCTCAATTGCACATGCAGATAAAAAAAAAAAATGAGTGTGCATGTGCATCCTCGTGTGAGCGTCCATTGTGTGAAGACCTGATCACTCAACGGATTATACTATTGTTGTGTGGTGTCTATGTAAAGGTTTTTTTTCTTTTTGTTTTATCCAACATTTTACTGCTGAGTTAAAGAGTGCTTAATACCCCTTTTCTAGCCTTTCAATTTAGGGTTACGCCCAGCGTTGTGATGCTCCACCCTGAGGGTGTGATATTTGAGTGTGTATATGAGTTAGCTGTAAAGCTCTTTCTCACTCTCTCTTCTGCGTTCTCGGCTGGCTGCTGCTCATGCGCTCGTTGGGCTTTTTTATATCTTTTGGGTTTTTTTTCAAAGGACAGTTTTTGGCGCACTGTACCAAGGATATCTGAATGGTGAGTTTTATTTTTATTTTTTTATCATCCTATTCCTAATGGAACTGTTTATTTGTTCCATTAATCCTAATATAACATAGTAAATATTATTTGAATCCTGTTTTTAAAGGTTTTATTTTTGGGGTGGCCATTGGGGTCTTGACTAGAGGTGTAAAAACGCCTCTACAGAATAGGGTTGTTTTGCCACCGCTAAACGGTCACTCAAACAATGTGTTTTGAAACGCCTGTTTTTACTTTGTGACTTTAAATTCTCAATACCTATTCCTCACTTACTCTTAATTATAACCACACTTTCTATCTCTCGTGGGTGTTTTGTTGCATAGATTCCCAGGAAGAAAGACAACAACCCAGAATTAGAAGCCGGCAGATCAGAGTGGAAAAGGCTTTGAGGAGCAGAAGATCTTTGTATACATCAGAACAGCCACAGAATGAATCATCTTGACCCTGTGAAAAGGCATTGGCAGCTATTGAGGAGGACCAAAAATACACAGATGGTAAAACAGTGTTTTGTTTTTAAACTTAAACTAGAAATAATCAATATCTGTTCATTATAACCATACTAACTAACTCGTTTGCATGTTTGTATAGATTTCCAAGACCAAAAAATAAAATTCAAAAGACTGTGTTGTGTTAAAGCCCCTGGAACCAAGTCGTCATTGCGCAAAAAGCGCAAGGGGCAGGAGACCTTCCAAACTCTCTCGGTGTGTTCAGGTCATCGTTTATTAGTTGTTAACATGGCCCCTACTTGAAAAATGTTCAAACATAAAGACAGAGCCCGCCGGTATGCTGTAGATACCAGCGATAGCGATGACAATAGTGATTTCTCTGACCACTATGATGACGATTGGAATATTGATGATGAGAGAGCTGTCCCTTTCACCAGTGAGGGAGTGCTCGGTTTGCACAAAAGAATAATTTGCCTTGTGGAACGGACAAATATGGCGATGATGTCAGCACAGCGGATAGATGACTCAAAGTGCAGACTAAACGACTCATTGCCTTAAAAGACGTGTGTCGAGTATGACTTTTTCTGCTGATGCTGTTGCTAATGTTACTGCCACTTCTACTTTTGTTGCTACTGTTGCTGCTACAGTTGATGATGATGGTGTTGATGATGATGCTGATGATGCTGCTGATGATGATGATGGCGTTGTTGATGACGATGGTGTTGTTGCCGCAGTCGATTACGCTGTTGGGATGACACAGATATAAAGATGCAGATTTGCCCTCTACAACATCAGCAGGATCCGGTCCTTCCTCACGAAGGATGCAACGCGTCTCCTGGTCCAAGCACTAGTCATCTCCTGCCTGGAGAAACTGTGTAGTTTAGGAGAAGACATTCAAATCTAACAATATTAATGAGGTGATGATACAAAAACAGAAACGTACGCTCTTTGGAAACTGGAAGGGGCGTGGTTTCAGCTTTCTATAGGTTTAATGGTAATGTGTGTTGTGTTGGCTGAACAACAAATTAGCATGCTAACCGTTAAAATCTTGAATCAAGTTCATTGCAAGATTGTTGCCTTGATGAGGTTAGCAATTGGCTCTTAGCTGCACTTGGCATAGCTGTGCTGAATGGCTCGATTAAGCGTCCGTAGCTCTGATCAGTTTTATTGAAGGCTTTCTTTCATCAATCTTTCTTAAAAATCTACAATACTGATTCAACTAATAGATGTGGCAAAAAGCTCAAGGTCATGCTATGTCACCTGCCTGTTTGTCATCAGTCCCTCCCTGCCAGACTGTCTTTGATTACTCTCACTCTTTCCTGTTGGTTGCTCCTGTCACTATCAGTATGAGCCCCACTGGATGAAAGTGTCATTTATAAAACCTACAACCTAAAATATAAGATGGCTCAAGGTATCTCTGGGGATCGTTCTGACATAGTGAGGGATAGAAGAGAGACTTTGGCCTGCACGGGTTCGACTTGAGGTTTGGATGTTGTGGTGGCACTCACGGGAAACACACACACACACACATGCCTGGCAGCCATAATGTTCCTGTCCACAGGCAAAATGAGAGTAATCAAGCATAATTTCCTCTATTACTCTGTTCCATGTTCAGGATGTTCCTGAGCGGAAAGCAGCCTCTTTTTCATGTATGTCTGTAAGAGTCGAATGTGGACACACAGATACGGAGAGAAAATCAAAAAAACATGCATGTCTCCCTTTGTTTTATATTCCCTGAGTATATTAGTTAGTTCTCTTACTGTTCTGACTGCAAATAAACATGTTTTTACATTCGGGAATCAGGTTTTCTTTCAGGAGAAACTGTCCCGAGTCTCTCTTCTTCTGTTCATCCTCATGCAGTGAAGCAGTCTGTCCACTGGGTGGCAGAGTGGATCAGATCTTTTTAAATACGTTCTCATACTTTCTGCTGATGACAGGCAAAAAACACTTCCCTCGGAGAGAATTCAGAGAGTCATGTCAGGCTGGTGAATTTCAGAATTGAGCTTAACATGCATTTTAATTTCTAAAGTCATGAAACGAATACCCGATTTTAATCCTTCCTCTTGTCCGTTTAAAATGAAGTTCATGTTTCCATTTAATAAGTCATTTATTGAACCATATGTGGAGGGAAGGAGTCTGTTGGCAGGTTGAGAAACAGAGGTCAAAGGTCACCTCTGAAGTGTGCAGGGTCCAACATGATATCTGTAAACACTGCACCAAAATAGTCAAGATTTTCCATTATTCTCCTGCTGCTTTAGGGATTCAAACGTGCAACCTTAAAGTAGCACTGTGTAGTTGTGGGGGATAAAATTTGAATCAGAAGAGAAAGATCTTCATCATCTTATTTTTTTATTATTCCTAAACAAACTAATTCAAAACTGACAACAGTTTTATTCTGTCATATTTTGTTTATATTTGGCAGACCCCGCCACCTTTCCAGCTTCAGTGTGCTGGGGACCTTATTTATCTTATCTGGGAGCAGCTTGTTTATTCACTTACAGAAAATATGAATATTTCTAAGTTTGTATTACCTCATTAATATTGTAAATGTTAAAATTCTGAGTTTGAATTTCTACACAGTGCCCTTGGGTACAGACTGCAGACTGGTGACAGGAGATACACTCATTTCTAAGTTTCATACAGGTTTTTCTTTTTTTTATTGATTAACAGTGTCTTTGATTGATTAACAGTGTATTCCCCATTTACATTAAGTTCAAACCAAGATGATTTTTTTTTGATTACAAAGAAAAGTAAAATATAATACAACATGTATAAGTCAGGACATGATCATGAGATATAATACAAAGTGACTATAAACACTCTCTGCAGTCCAGAGCTCCTTCACTCTGTTGTAAACATAAAGCTACACTCAAAACTGTCGTCATCATCATCTTCATCATCGTTTAGATGAATTCTCTGTGAGGATCTGAGCAGACTGATCGGGCTGAACAGGACCATCCTTTCCAGGAGTTCAAATAAAAAAAAAAAAAGAAAAAAAAAAGGTTTGTTGCAGAGGTGCAAATGAAATTGATCAATGTGAAGTGTTTTCCTTGTCAAGCCATCTTCATTTGCCCCTGCTCAGTCTGGAGTTGATGATGTTAGTGTTTCTGATATAAACAACCATCAGCTGAGTGCTACTGATATCGTCAGTTGAAATCTCTTTAACGGACACTTTGTGCAACATCCGGAGATGATCTCATCAAAGTTGTGTCTGAACCGTGAGGATATCTGGTGCCTCCTGGTTGCTACGTGCTCGGCATCGCGTTCTGTGGACTCGAGGAATCTGCAACAACAACAGCGCCAACACGATGAAATAAAATACCGAGCAACATTAAACACTCATCAGCTGAGTTTAGTCTCATCACAGATATATTGCATCTGTGTGGAGCAAAAAAAAAAAAGTCTATTATATAAGATCATCAAGGAGGTTTCTTTAATTGTGAAATCACACCTTCCACTCTGATTATCGACATGAATTGAATCAGTTTTAATCTATACACGTTCAGACTTTAAGAGCCTGTATGACTTTGTTTTGTTACCTGTGTGCAGCGTGGTCGTCTTTATGCGGCTCTCCTCCAGCGTTAAGAAGCAGCTGCCCTTCTCCCCGGTCACGTCTCCTGCCCTGATATCACAGGTCAGCACCATGATGGGACCCCTCTCCCCCTTCAGGTGGACCTGGATGCAGTCCTGTGTTAACACAAACACACAACCCGAGTTAATACGATGATGTTGCTTTTATTCTGTCTGCCTTCTCAATGCATCAGCTACAGGAGATGACCTGCATGAAATACAATCTGTAATATCAACAATATCTAGATTTTAATCTCTAGAATATTTCATTACTACCGTCTCATATCAACACATCTCAAGGAAGGTAACGTGCAATATCTGTTTATCAAAATATTTTCTTACATGCATAATCGAGACAATTCAGTTTTGAAAAACAAAACACATTTATTCAAAAACTAAACAAAGAGCACATTTATATTCTCTAAAAGAAAAGGACAGAACAGAGCAGATAAACCTGAAGATTTGTCTTTTTTTTTTGGTTGTTTTACCTCTTTGGGTGGAGGAACCTCCAGTTTGGTTTCCTCTGGAGCTTTGACGACAAACAGCGTCTGCTCCTGGAAGGCTGGGAGTCGGCGGACGTCTTCGTAGGTCACATAGGCCAATGTGAGGGGACCGTTAAGGAAAACGTGCTTAGTAGTTAGCTCCCGAGTTAAAAATATATATGAAATATATTTCAGCCTTCAGGTTTAATTGATGGTTTAGAACTTGAGGGTAACAACCTGTTTCTCCTTCCTCATCTGTCGTCTTGGTGCATAATGTGACATATTAATCCGAGTCATTAAAATGAAATGTCATATATATTGATAGCTGGAGCAGTTTGATTTACATTTGCAATGACTGATGTTTTGGTCATTTGGGGGCAGTAAAGCAAGCTGTAAACACATCACTAATCTAATACAGATAACATGGAAAACTTTTGGCAGACAGAACTTTTTACACTTAAAACAGGTATGGAGAAAAATTATCATTCATTTGGAGCCATGTCAAGTCCAATATTCACTCTCCTCTAGCTCTGGTATTGGCTTCCACCAACTCCAGATGGAAATATCTGCTTCTTCAGCAGCTTCATGCTTCACTATGTTCAGTCCGCTGGAGCCAGTGATGCAAATATTAGCAAAGACACTGATGATTAAAAGTAAACCTGAAAGAAAATCAATATATACACTGTTTTTTTCCACTATTGTCTGTCCTACAACTGAGGTTCACCGTCGTACTAAACAGCAAATAAAAAAGGCAACGTTTCCGAATTCAGCATTTTCAACGACGTCCAATCAAAACATCCTGATTAAACCTTTGTGTAAATGCAAGGGTTAACCAAGAACCAATGCCTTGCATGCGCTTTAAGATCAGCTTATGAACTTTATGAACTCAATTAGCAGCCGCACTAGTGCCCGTCTAAAACTGGGTTTGATGTGAAAGGATATGCAGCGTTCTCCGTGTCGTCGGTCATGTCGAAGAGCTGCTGGGCGCACCTTTTGATGAGGGTGTCCAGGGTTTCCTCCACCAGCTTCAGGCTCTCCATCTCCCTCTCGAACGTCTCCTGGTCGTTCCACAGAAAGCTGGAGATCTGATGCTTTCCTCTGGACAGACGACAGGAAGCGAGTCGCTTTAACGTAGAGATCACAATCTCATAAAGTCCCAATAACACCTGGAGCCATCTGATGACAACTGAACAATGTCCATTCACTGATTCAAGATACAATATCTCTGGCTCGTTCGCTTAACGTTTGGGAAACAGTGATGTGATTATTATTTTAACAAAGCATCATTCAGCCTACAAAGAAATCAAGAAACAGAGCCAGAGGTAATACCTGCGAATAACTTGTCTTCCCACCCAAACCCCAAAATATTAATGGATGCACAGCGGATAATAATGCAACCACATGCGTTCATCTGTTCACTCACATCCACTTGAACTTGTTGGCCGACTGCCTCTCGACGAGGCTGATGCCTTCTAGGATGTTGGTGATGTCATAGATACGCCTCCTGCGGCACTGCAGGTCGTCGATCACCTGTCTGATGTCCAGCGAGTTGTCAGGAGCTGCCAGCATTATGTCCAGGAAACGCCGCGTCAGCACGCCCAGGGACACATCTGGATACAACATAAGACACAGTTGCAGCTAAAAACAAAACAAAACGTGTATGTATCCATCGTCCTCAGATTCAAACTCCAAACTGTTGAGGTTCCAGTACCAGATCTTGTTAGAATAAACAGTTGTTGCGAAACTCCTGAAAAATGTGTCAGTTAAAAGACAGAAGCACGCACCCTGTCTGTGGCCGACTCTCTTTGTCTGGTTCACCTCTTTCTTCTGATCAGGGTTGACGCTGGAAAGAAAACATCTTACTCAACTTTAAGTCAAATTTGTCTTTTCTGCCAGGATCATTACAGAAAACCTGCAGTCTGTTAACATGTGCGAGGAAGAAATGGAAGCAGAGAGGTTTGTTTACCTGGCTGTCTTGGCCTCTGAAGCCTTCTCAGCAGCTGGAATCTAACATTTAGAAAGTGAACAGAGAGCAGGTTTAAAGCTGGAAATACTTGATTATTTGCCAAATGTTCAGAGAAAGTATTAATTTAGCAAAAAAAACATTGTTTTTTTGAGTTTTGTCAGGCGTTTCAGTTAATATTTCGGGTGATAATACACGCTATGTCCGTTTTTCTGACCTGCTGTGGTGGATCCACTGCAGGAGGTTCTTTTGGAGGAGGTGGTTCTGGTGCCAGAGGTTCCACGTTAGCAGGAGCGTCACCTTCATCATCATCATCATCATCTCCACCACCCCACTGGTCCTCTTCCTCGGATGACTCTGCTCCCCAGGGGCTGATCATGCCCATGGGCCCGTCCAGGCAGGGGGGCATGATGGGAATGGCGTCGCTGTTGACCCCATTTTTGGAGATGTCCTCCGGCAGGAAGTGGTCTTCACAAATTAAATGCTGCTCTGTCGAGTCCTGCTTGTCCGTCTCCCTCAGAGCCGCCAGCCATATCTGTACAAGGTCATCACCAGTGTTACTGCTGTATTAATGTACGCTGCACGTTTATAGATGTTTACAAGCTTTTTCTGACTTCTGATTCCATTTCAGATTACAGCTCATCCCTGATGTCAACCAGCACTGCAGTCATGTTTTTCTACAGTTTGGGGCACCAATTCAGTCACGAATATCATGAAATCTATTGAGACATTACAGAAACACTTTGTTTCTTTTCTTTTGCATGACCTCAAAATAATATCAAAATATAATAATCACATATGATCTATATATATATATTAAATATCATTAATGCCAGAATGGGTCGACAAAATCAAACATAACAATATTTTTGACCCAACAGGCCCGATTTCGATATCAGAATTACAACCGTATTTTGGGAATCACTACTGCTCTTTTCACAAAACAGCATCGCAGTGAGAGTTTTTTTCAGTTGTGTTTATTTTGTTTTATGTTATTTGTTTTCAGTCTAGTCAACAGTTCAAATACGGGAGTAATGTGTCTGAGTATAGCCCACAATGATCAGTAATCTGTTGAGTTCTTTAAACTGAACAAATCAGTAGTATTTCCATCATGGTTTGTTCTATGGATCGGCGTTGACTCAATATTTAGCAGACAAGCTTATTATTAGTGTTTGATTCAGACACAAATCTGATTTCTTTTTAGTTCAAATAGTTTACATTAGGGGTCACATTTAATCTGATTTTCTATCGACCCATGTTCTTCCGCTTTTTCAGTGTTCTGGTACATATAGTATGGTTTAGATCTTTTGCTACCTTATCATATGCAAACACTTAATTTCAGTACAATCTAGATACAAGTTGTTGCTAGCCTTTATGTGCGTTTTTGTAAAAAAAATATGAATACAGGACCTTTGCTAAAAAAACAGATGTCAGTACTTCTTCCAGCACTGACATTTTTAAAACAAGACAGGTCAGGTGTCAGTTCAGACTGTCGTTGTTACTGAGTAAAAGTTGTTGCCTACAAATGAACTGAAACTAACGGCTCCATAGACATTTAATCAAATCCAAGACATAACTAACTGATTTTAAAATTGGTCATTACTTACGTATTGGTTCGCTAGCGTAACTGGCCAAAACATGCCACTATCTTGTTTAAGTTTGTCCTTTAAATTACATGTAGTTAGGTTAGCTAATAGATGTTAGCATCAAGTTAGCTAGCCGGGTAGAAGCGGATAAAAGAAGGAACCATTTATTGACGTATTAACGCCACCTACACGACCATGTCTGAGTTTGTGGTCCACTCATTTCTCCATAACTCACCTTGACTCGCGTTGGGTCTGTGGGGAACTTGAAGAACCTCTTCGGCGGTCGGCTGTGGACCCCTCGGTTGTTCACGTTAACGGTCACCACGCGGTTCGGGCACCCAGAGACGACACACTTCACCATGCTAACCGACACGCCTGCACTCAAACCAAACCGCTAACGGTTCATACGAGCCCCGTTTGGAAAAGTTAGGATTCTGAAAGAAGTGCCACGCTACCACGGTGTTTGTTTACGTCGTGTTTCACAGGCGGCTCTCAGACCAGAAGGGGCGTGTTTTTGACCCGGAAATACAACAATGGAGGGAAAACTGGCAGAGCGATGGCGCCAAATTTGCGCCCTCTACCGTCCATATTGTGTCACACATACATATAA
>OMLP01040466.1:0-10682 GCA_900302685.1 Spondyliosoma cantharus | reverse complement strand
ATAGCGGGAGGTCAGGAGGATACGGATTAGATGCATCGTGATGAGTTTGAACTGTGGAGCTCAACAGCTAATCATCATAATGAAATATAGTCTATTTATATATGTGTTACAATACTGACAAGGTTGCCAGAGGCTCCATGATGCAAAATTGTTGTGGATATTAAACATTAAAAAAGGTTAAAGATTAATGTAAAAGATGTGGACCAAGGCTGACAAATACAATACTCACAAGAAAGTCAAGTCTGTTTCAATAATAATAACAGCTGGATGCCAGTTAGTTAAATGCAATGTTGAATAAATAAGTTTCCAATGGTTGTTTTAAAAAACAGAATCTTTTATAGCCTTTAGCTTGGAGCTCCAAAGTTAAAAAAAGGATGAGCTCCTGATTTTCACGTTTAGGTGATAGTAGAACGACAGTAGAGGATTAAAAAGTGCATCCAAAGATTATAAAATGGAACAAAAGCTTGGTGATGTTGGCCGTTTTTTAGGCAAATTAAACTTTACACGTGTGACCCATTTTCAAAGATCGGCGTCTTGAACCTTGTTACTGTCGTGGTGGCTCTGGTGGGAACACGCCTAAGATCCTGTCCCAAAAGTTATAAAAAATATCATAAATAGCACTGTGCACGGCCCTGACGCAGGTAATCTACAGCTGAACGCTGACTTTTGATGGCCACACAGCTCAAATCACCCCTCCTTTACAAAAGAACAAAAGACAGGAAATAAATCTCCACAGGGCCGAAACAGAGCCGAGTTTCTGGCTGAGAATCTGATAGGTTGACGCCTGCAAGGAAGGCATCAGAATGACCCAGGTGTGGCGTCATCGCACCCTGATCAGCTGAGAGAGGAACGCCCCAAGCTGCTCTCAATCATTGATTAAGAGCCTGTCTGCACACACACACACACACACTGCAACAGGTGATCTGAAGATTGGAGGTCAATGGAAAAGTATAACACTTTATATTTTAACTACCTAACGATGTTGTATCGTTAGCTTGACTGATAGCCTTTTATGACCCACTGGCAACAACATTTGCAAGACAAAAAACACCTGCTACTGGAATGAATTTAAGTCTCTCTTAGCTCTGTTCCAGTCTCCTGACAAGCTCTGAGGAAACTATCTGCCTCTTCAGACACTAAATGCTCCACTATGCTCACCAGCTAGTTGCTAGCTGTGTCTGCCAGTCACTGATAAGCAGGTCGAGTTCAATGAACTCTGTCACTACAGACTAAGTGGTATTTAGTTTGTATCCCAACCTGCCTTGTCTCAGTTTGTGTCAGAGATTCTTTGGAAATATACAGATGACATTTGATTCCAGTTTATTGATGATGACAGATGATGCATTTCAGTCTAATCGGAATCAAAAACAGACCGTTCGCCCTTTTACAAGACCTTTAAGTAAATATAGTCCACCGAGTGCTGCTCATTTCATTAGCTGTTATCTGCTTCCTTATAGACACCAGAGGAGATCCTGCAGTCCTACGCCACATTCATTCCTTCCACTGACATCCAGAGGGCACCATCTCCCTTCGCTGGGACGTCAGGCGCTGATGTACCAGACACCATCGACTGGAGAGAGAAGGGCTATGTCACTAAAGTCAAGATGCAGGTAAAAAAAAACTATACTCAGTGCTTCCAATCAGTGACTCATAGGTCAGCAGGATTCATCGGTGGTGTTGGTGGGAGCAGAAACATGCGGTGTGTCAGTGATGCACTCAGTGTGAACACCCCATGAGTCTCGTTTACCTCAATCCTCCTGTTCCTCATTCGTCCAGTTGGTTTTGTTTGCACAGGAAGTCGTCGCCACAACCACCAAGTCTTTTGTCCCGTCCACACTTTGAGCGGAATCACTGCACCGACACAGAAAGCAGAATAGGAAATACCTCAGCTTTTTCTAAACTGTTTCCTAAGCTTACGTCATATAAATTCAAGTTTCATTTAAAGACTAGTAAAGGTAGAATCAGTACTCTCTGCAGATACGAGACACTAACATGCCTTTTCTCCACATTCCAGTCTCCCTCTCTGTCTGTTTAAGTCTTCTTACGTCTTTTATGTCTTTGTTTCATCTCGCTGCGTCTGCCCTGCGTGATGTGCACTGATTGAATTATTTGTACTTTTTACACCCCTACTCTGTATACAACTCAGTCACTGTAGTACACATGTAAACTTCATCTCCTTGCATATATGTGTTAATGCACAGTACAGGTCTATAGTTGTTCTATATGGACATCTTTTATCTTTTTACTCTTACAACGCAGAGAAATGAAATATAAATCTAAAGGCAAAAGAGAAAAAAATAGGCATTTTCAATTTATTACAAACTTGTGCTGTGCTGATGAGAATCATTTAACCAGAGACACAAGTATTGATTTTGGACTTTTGTTCTGTGCAACATGTTAAATAGAATTGGCGAACAATAAAAATCCCCAAATACTCAGTAGACCTCTTCAACCTCTTCAACTCTAACTGCTGCAATGTTGTGTTGCCAAACATGGAAATGGGGAAAGTGTTTAATTTAAATTTGAAGCTAATAAATCTTTTTTTGCTTTGTTTAACTCATTTTGTATCCAGGGTGCCTGCGGATCCTGCTGGGCTTTCAGTGCTGTTGGAGCTTTGGAGGGCCAGTTATTCAAGAAGACGGGGAAACTGGTGGACCTGAGCCCCCAGAACCTGGTGGACTGTTCGTCTAAATACGGCAACCACGGCTGCAACGGTGGCAACATGGAAAAAGCCTTCCAGTATGTCATCGACAACCAGGGCATCGACTCTGATGCTTCATACCCCTACACAGGACGGGTGAGTCACTGGTTTAATCCTGTTGTTGTTTCTTAAAGATGCATCAAAGGGAGATAAAAGGGAAAATCTATTCAACCTGGATTCTACAGAGTATGTTTAGGACATATGGGAAACAAATGTGATTGTATTGAGGTTGCAGACGGGGAGACAAATGTGGGAAGTCATTAAAAACAATAACAAAAGGTCAGATTCTCAAAGATCGTCTGTGTCAGGATTTCATTAGAAGTTGCTGTTGCTCACAGACGATATCGGTCTTGGCAGCCTCAGATTGTCATTTCATGTCTGTGGCAAATGCATTTAAGTAAACAAGCCACCAGCAGAGCACCGTCGAGAGAAATCATCTGCCTTTGATTAAGCAATCATCCCAGGCGTGCGAGGAAGATACTGATTAACAACGACAGACTGGTGCTCACAGGTCCAAGTCAAGTCCAAATTTTTCAAAATGGCCCAAAATTGATGCTGAACTATTAGAGACAGTTGTAAAAGCTTTCTGATGCAGGAGAGGGAGTTAAACATATGGAATATTGCAGTATACACACCAGTGCTTCCAAAGGTTGAAAATGTACTTGTGGCGAACATTTGGGGTTTTGGACTGTCAAAACAAGGCATTTGAAGACATTATCATGGGAAAGAGGAAATTGTGACGGACACTTTGTCCCTATTATCTGACATTTAAAACACAATCACCAGTTGCAGCACTAGAAACTGCAGCGTGACCCTGCTGGAAAAAACAGCATAGACCTGCATCAAAACCAGCACCAAAACACAACATATGCTGGTCTTGCTAGTGACTGGTCAAGACCAGCATATGTTGTGTTTTGGTGCTGGTTTTGATGCTGGTCAGATAATAGGGACAAAGTGTGATATGAGGTAATGCTGCTTTACAGTTGCTACAGTTCATACTGTAATCAGTCATGAGGGGCTGGTTATTCAACATATTCAAGGAGGAAGATTGTTGTTCTCTCTGCAGGGCATTAGCCCAAAAATAAATCAGGAAGTACTGTATATTACTGTGTTGTTAATCCAGTTTACAATAAATTGAAAGAAGGTGCTTTTTAAGTGGAAACATGGTGTATATTGGAAATTCAAAACAAACTCAGGTTTACAGTTAAGTAATTCTTGTATGAGACGACGATGTGGGTGTACAAGAAGTTAAGTCCGACCATTCGGGCTGCAGACCGCAACACTCTTCTCACTTGTCTGTGGTCTGCCGTTAATGTCTCTTTGGAGCAACATAAAATTAATCGGAGCGGACAATGCTGTTTGTCCTCCACGCTTTATCTGGTTAGCCGTGGTTCGTGTTTGTGTGGAGGAGGAGGGCAGGTCTGAGCGGATCTGACAGTCTGCTGTCAGCGTCACGGAGGTGTGCCTCTAATTCGAGCGTCTCCGTGCCTGGAATTCACTTTCCCGCTCATCTCTTCCTAGAGCTGAGAAAATTAACAATAACTTAACATTTTTATGTGTGTGCGTGCGTGCATGCAGAATAAAGAGATGTAGTCCTCGCTGAGGCTCAGTCACAGTGAAACATGCCAAGTCTGGGTCGATATATAAGTTTATTGATCAGTCTGATGTCGGCTTTTCAGTAAATATCAGATCTGTGTTCTGTGCCGTAGATGTGATGAAGGAGAAGATTTGAATTTAGAAGCAGATACCACTCATATCTGCCCATTAAATGTAAATCTGCAGTCAGCAGCAAGACTGATTTAGTGAATTGGCGATCTTTTCCCTTCTTCAAGGGTGGTGCACATATGTGATTTAATGAAAATTGGATGCTATTATTTATCAGAATTAATAATTATCCCTGATAATCATACATTTTTATTGATAGCCAAATTTAACCCAAAAATCCATATTAATGTTACATGCAACACTATGTATGGTGCCCCCTGTGAGGCAACGCACTGTTGGAAAACATTCATAAATATCCAATATTGACTTCAGCACAGTTTGACCAATGCTAAAATTGGAGTACAAGAACTCAAGTCCGACCCTCCGGGCAGCAGACCGCAACACTCTTTTCACTTGTCTGTGGTCTGCCGGAGCGGACAACATTGTTTGTCCTCCAGACTTTATCTGGTTCGTCGTTGTTCGTGTTTGTGTGGAGGAGGAGGGCAGTTCTGAGCGGATCCGACAGTCTGCTGCAGCCTCGCGGAGGTGTTGTGCCTCTAATTCACGCGAAAAAAATGAATAAAAACTCTTTTGTGGGATGTGAAATATTTCTGTTAATAAGCTCACTGATGAGCGTCTCCGTGCCTGGAATTCACTTTCTCGCTCATCTCTTCCTAGAGCCGAGAAAATTAATAATAACTTAACATTTTTCATACATGGACATTATCAAAATCAGAATCAGAATACTTTTATTGTCATTGCACAGTGTACAATGAAATTTTCGCAGCAGCAGTAAAAAGTACAAGGCAGTAGTGCAATGTAAGTATAAAAAATAAATAGAGTGTGTGCGTACGTGCGTGTCAGTTTTTGTTCAGTGCAGTGATGGCTTGTGGAAAGAAGCTGTTCCTGAGTCTGTTTGTTCTGGTTTTGATGGACCTGTAGCGGCTGCCAGAGGGTAGGGTAGAGGGTGTTTGCTGAGCACCACTCAGACAGTTTCAGGACCTCGCCCCTGTAGGCAGGCTCATCCTCCCCGTGATCAGCCCACAACCGTTGTGTCGTCTGCGAACTTGTTGTTACTGGAGTTGGCGGGTCTGCAGTCTGTGGTGTAGAGGGTGTAGAGCAGCAGACTCAGTGTCGAGGGTGGAGGAGAGGTGGTGTACCAGTTTGACTGTCTGGGGTCGGTTTGTGAGGAAGTCCTTATTCCAGGATCAGGTGAGTGGGGGGAGTCCCAGGTCAGACAGTTTGCTGACCAGGGTGTCAGGGATGATAGTGCTGAATGCTGAGCTGTAGTTAATGAAGAGCATCTTGACGTAGCTCTCCCGGTGTTCCACGTGGCTCAGCGTGGTGTGGAGTGTGATGGCTATTGCGTCCTCTGTCAACCTGTTTGCTCTGTAAGCGAACTGGTGAGGGTCAAAGGAGGGAGGGAGGCAGGTCCTGATGTGGTTTAGGACCAGCCGCTCCAGACACTTGGTGATGATGGGTGTGAGTGCAACTGGGCGGTAGTCCTTGTGGCTGACGGTGATTGATTTCTTCGGTACTGGGATAATGGTGGCCGGCGTCAGGCAAGCTGGGATGGTGGACTGTGTCAGGGAGAGGTTGAAGATTGTGGTGAAGACCTGCGAGAGTTGTGCAGCGCAGGCTGCACAAGGTAAACCAACTTTACCAAGTCGGTTGGTAAAGTTGTGCCTCGAGCCAACTTCTTATCATATCAGTTCACAAGATGCATTTAAGAAATGTAATTATTTGATACTAAAAAGATAACCTCATTAGGAAACCATCGGGTATATTCAGAACAGGTTCTGTGTAAATCATCAGCTTTAACCCAAGTTTGTCTTCTTACAGCAGGCATCACAGTGCAACTACAACCCCAGCTACCGTGCCGCCAACTGTTCCCGCTACGACTTCCTGCCTGAGGGTGACGAGGGGGCTCTGAAGCAGGCGCTCGCCACCATCGGACCCATTTCAGTGGGAATTGACGCCACAAGACCCAGATTTGCTTTCTACAGAAGTGGTACGTCACACATCATCAGCTGATACATCTTTACTTGCATGATATTTTTTTTGACAAGGGTGGAGATCGAAAAGGTCATAAATAGACTTTGAAACTTTGTCTGATGATTTGGCATTAATTTTTGGCTAAACTGTTCCTTTTTAGAAAATAAATAGTAATGAAACATGAATATAACAACATGAATTTATCATTATTTTGACCTCTGCCTTTTCAGGAGTGTACGACGACCCTTCCTGCACCCAGAAAGTGAACCATGCTGTGTTAGCTGTGGGCTACGGTACACTGAACGGACAAGACTACTGGCTGGTAAAGAACAGGTGAGATGTTCCTATTGACCCAAAACCTCGTACATGTACACATACTGAGCTCATGTGTAGCTCCTTTTTAAAGCAGAAGTTTTATTTCTCATCAGTTATTGCATGAAAAACACAACTTCCCAGTCTTCTATCGCTGAACACGTCAGGCCTGTTTTTAGCTTGTTAAATCCTACTTATTTCACCACTCAGTGCATTTCTTACTTTCAACCGGGAAGCTAGAAAACTTTCTTGCATAAGCACCAAGCTGCTTCCTGTTACTTTTGTGCTATTATGTATTGTTTAACATTGAAAATAGGGTATGCTTAACGATTAGTATGGGGTGCCAGTGATTTTGCATTAATTAATTCACTCTATTTGCTCTTGGCGTGCAGCTGGGGAACTACATTTGGAGACCAGGGCTACATCCGGATGGCGCGCAACAAGGACGACCAGTGTGGCATCGCTCTGTATGGCTGTTACCCCATCATGTAGCTGTAGAGGAAACTGCATTGAATCTTTTTTGTGTAAACAATATTTGTTTTTGATTTATATTCATGCTGATTTAAACATTTTTCAGTTTTGTTTTTGAAACAACTTTTTATGTACCTTCTGACAGAAGACAAAAATGTTTTTAAATACTACAGTTTACCATCTCTGGCCTTGTCTTGTAAGACTGTGAGTTTGTTTGTGTCTGACTGTGTGTGTGTACGAATCTATAATAAAAAGACAGATGTACTCCTCGCTGAGGCTCAGTCACAGTGAAACATGGGGTCTGGGTCAAAATATCAGTTTATCGATTAGTCTGATGTCTGCTTTTCAGTAAATATCAGATCTATGTTCTGTGCCATAGATGTGATGAAGGTGAAGATTTGACTTTACACCAGCAGTTTTCAGTCTGTTAAATCTGCCATGAACACAGTTTAAAGGGTTCCATCGACTCTTTGGGAAATTGGCTTGTTGGTCAATTTAAGTTTTACATGTTATGACAGAAGGAACGGCAAAATCAATACCGCTGTGTCTGGTAAATATCTCTGTCCTGCGCACATGCGGATGTGGTAGCGTATCCTGTACGAGCATGTCTGCAGGCAAATTACGTTGCCCTGAGCAATAAAGAAGCCTTATGGTAGGTTCCTATTTTCTACAGATCCTCTCGTTGAAACATTGAGCAACAGAAAGTCCCTTAAATGAATAGTTAAACATTTCTGAAAAAAAGCATTTTCAGCTTCATTACCACTCATATCTGCCCATTAAATGTAAACTGCAGTCAGCAGCAAGAGTGATTTAGTGAATTGGCAATCTTTTCCCTTCTTCAAGGGTGATGCACATGAGTGATTTAATGAAAATTGGATCCTATTATCTATCAGAATTAATAATTATCCCTGTTAATCAATTATTATTGATAGCCAAATTTAACCCAAAACTCCCTAATAATGTTACATGAAACACTACATATGGTGCCCCGTGTGAGGCACTGTTGAAAACATAAATTTGTAATATTGACTTCAGCAGAATTTGACCAATGCTAAAATTGGAGATTCACACCTTGAACCCTTTAGCCAAAGTCTGTACATTTAATCCAACTAGTCTACTACAGGAGTAGACATTGATTTGCAATTGCAAACAGATGCACTGTGGCGAGAATTGATTTATCATTCAATGTATAACCCGTTTGATTAACCAGATTCTTTAGCTTATTAACTGCCACTTTGATCCATTTGCTATTGTAGCTATTGATTTAAGATGAAAGTTGGAAAGAAGCAGCAATGACACCGATAAATACAAAAGTAAGTTTAGCACCATCAGTAAATATTCAATTTTGGTTAAAAATATTCTATTAAGATGTGTCAGGACATTTATAAAAAGCAGAGTTTGTTTATTAAAGCTTTAACTTGTTTTTTGCTTTTAGTTTTTGGTGTTTTCATGCAACATGGGGTGCAGGTGAAGACCTTTGAAACACAGAAAGATGTTCTTATAACTGTAGAGCTTATTTATGACACATAATCTGTTTAAACATTTAATCTGCTCATTCTCTAAGATGTTTTAAAAGATGTGTTGTGGAGTATATTTCTGCTACGTTTTACCCTGTAAGCATTAATCATGTTCTTATCATGCCTTAACATTCTGTTGTTTTGTGTACCCTGTTTGTTTGATGTTTTATTTGTGATCCTGATTCTTGAGCCTGTGAAGCACTTTGGTCGTTTTTAAATGTGCTATAGAAATAAACTTGACCTTGACCTTATTTATAAAAATAGATTATTAAGATAAATAAAAGTAACAAATCAAGGTTGCTCTCTTTGGCTGGATACTCAACTTATCTCCTGTTAGTCACTGAACAGTCTAAAGCAGGGGTACTCAATTACAAATCTTAAAGGGCCACAGAGATTTTTTTCAATAACTCAAAAGTACATGTATAGAGGTCAGTCAGGCCACATGCAGTAATACTGTAATATTCAAAACAAAATGTCCTTTTCATTCAAAAGGACAACAAAAATACGAACTACTAACTAACACGAACTAAAATAAAATGTCATTTCCATTTTGACATAAATTAAAATACATAGTTCCATTAATATCTGGCTCTCGTCGCGGCTATCCTCAGCTTGAGTTAGCATCTCGCCAGGTGCCTGGTCCTCCGTGTCCTCCTCGTGTAGAGTTTCAAAATTTGTATTTTTGTTGTCTTTAGGAGGTCGGTTTCTCCCTCGGTTTTTTGACATTGTGCGAAATGTATCTTAGCAAATATTTTGGCTCACAAATAGCTCGATTTAGATATGAGGAGATGGTAGGAGTATATTCATTTCGTTGGAGCCTAGCCCCACACGTCCGCTCAGTTGTGTGTCATAACCGGAAGCCCCCTTATGTTTTTGCTAATCCTTAAAATACATAGTTGAATATTTCCTCTTTTTGTTTGCCTTCAAACATTGTGTCCATCACTTCAGTCATGCATTATTTTATTATTTCTGCATCTGAGAATGGCTTCTTATGCTTACCCAAAATCCACATCACTCTAAATGAGCACTCTGTTGCTTTTTGTTGTTGAGTCACAGATGTGACAAGAATCCTGCTTGCAGCTTGATATGACGATTTCAGTGCATTTATTTTTGTTGTTCTTACCTCTGAATTTTGAGGAAATGTCTCTTCAAAATTCCTATGCTTCGTCTCATAATGCCGTTTCAAATTGGAAATCTTCATCACAGCTATAGTCTCCTGGCATATTAAGCACATGGGTCTTGTGCTGGTTGGAGGGAGAATGAATGCAAATTTTTGAGCCCATTCTTCTTGAATTGCCAAAATTTGAACTTCTCCAAAAACGAAAGTGAAAGCAGTCTGTGTATCGTTGGCATGGAGACAAGCCCCGGTATACACATGCTGACCCAACTAAAACACATAGTGAAGGAATAACCATTGAGGACCACTGGTCGAAAGTATTACCAAAAGTCATACTCGAGTAAAGTAAAAATATTACTTTGATAAAAGTAAAAATCACCCACAGTAATAGCTCTTGGGTAGATTGCATTTCATATCAGATACTGTCTGGACTTTCTGCCAGTAAATTTACAAAAGTAAATGTAAATACTACATATATTTTCATGTAAAGTATTCAATAGTTAAAATGATTGTCCTGGTTGTTCGTCAGATCAGATGTTCAGTATTTGTCTGATTCTGCCTCCTCTTGGTCATATAACAGCCTTATATGGTGTAGTGTGTGTACATGCAGATGCTGCAGAGTGACATGATGCAGGTTTCAACCTCAAAAGTACGTGACATTTGCTTCCTGAATATGGAGCGGGAACACAGAGTCAGGGTGGGTTCAACAAAGAAGCAGCAACGACACCGATATACAAAAGTAAGTTTAGCACCATCAGTAAATATTGAATTTTGGTTAAAAACATTCTATTAAGATGTGTCAGGACATTTATAAAAAGCAGAGTTTGTTTATTAAAGCTTTAACTTGTTTTTTGCTTTTAGGTTT
>OMLP01040462.1:0-10125 GCA_900302685.1 Spondyliosoma cantharus | reverse complement strand
CACAGGCCGGGCTGAGGGACGGACTGGGGAAATGGGCCTTAGCGCGCCAAGGCTCGCAGCACAGCTTCCAGGAGGCGAGCGTTAGAAGGCCGAGCAGAGCCAGGCCACAGACCACAAACACGCCGAGCAGGAGGCCAGAAGAAGCGTCTGGTGACGAGCCGCGGGGACCAGAAACAGAGGATCACACAATATGGACAAACAGATGGTGATTACATGGGTTGAGGGAGGAGAGAGAGGGAGAGAGACAAGCCATTAGGACGTGATTTTTCATACGGTCTGGTGCTATATCAGTGGGTTTTATATAAGACGTGGGACAGTGGGCCGAGAGATGTGCCTCATAAATATTAAAGTAACCTCCATTAGTCTTCAGTTCAGCCAAAGGGTGAGAGCAGCATATTAATGTAAACAGAATTCAGAATGTGGGCATGCGACGCTCTCGTGCACATGTACCATATCATCTATGGCAAGAGGGCTCGCTGTGGAGGTAAAAGTAATTATAGTCGGATGGATGATAAAAAAAAAAAAAAAAGCAAACAATGTAATAAATTTGAATAATTCTTTTTACTCATGGGAATAAAACCAACGTGTCAGAAGCTTTCCTCTTTACATGGAACAGATAAAAGGAGCAGGGCACAGTCAACCTCATTTATTTCCCGCCATTTGAATATGCTTCTGCAGAATGAAAAGACCTGGAGACGCACCAAGAATGCTGACGAGGACTCATCGGCACAGACGCAGGAAACACACGGGACTGTATATCTCTGGGTGTTGCCTTCGGGACGTTTGCCACAGTCTCTCCATTCTCGATTTAAAGTAATTATGTTTTCGCCTGATACTGGAATGTTTTCCGCACTTTCCAGTTCTTTACATTTTGCCCGATAGCTGTTCTTTCACACGTTTATCTACAATAACTCCTTGCAGGGCAGCGCCGGCTGCGGTGGCCTCTCAGAGCAGCCCTGAACTCAAACACCTCCAACACTCCAGAGACAGCAGGAAAAGCAGCTGCAAGGCACAACGAAGAAGCTCTTTTCTAATATTTACCTGCCTCAACCTTTCGCCCACATTAGTAAAATATGAGCATCGACAGGCGCTGAAACCTGCAGGTGGGGTTCTGTTTTTTTTTTTTGTGTGTGTGTGTGTGTGTGATTTATTATTTATATGAAAAATCAGATAGTGATTGATGTTGTGGTCTCTGGCAGCGGTGGAGGAAGAACTCAGATTCTTTACCCAATTTAGAAATTGCAATATCATAGATGGACCTGAGTCACTCTGACTCGGATTCTAGCGGAAACAGACAGACTTGAAACAAGATAACGTGATTTAATTTTCTGTGTTTATTTCATGTTTTCGGTTTAGTTTCTTGTACGTTTAATAGTTTTTTTTATCTCTGGGTATCTTAATCTGTTATAATCCATCCATCAACGCTTTCATGCACAAATGGCCTATTTGTTATTTCGGAAGCGTTACGTTGGAGACACCGTGCGTCAGTGATATGAAAAGTGACCAGAACTTTACGATGCTTTTCAACTAAACAATCTTCTAACAATATTTATCTCGTACATGTTTTTGTCTTACATCTGTGCACTGCGGGATGTTAAGCACCAAAGGGTTTATTCTGTGGGCCTATAATTAGTTAAAACAGGCGTGAACTTAAATTAAATCCAAAGTACTGCTGATTAATAAAACTATTCGAGTGTTAAATATATCATCATTTTAAATTAAACATGCAAAAAATGGGAGAATTAGCCGTCGGTGCATGACGTCCGCTGGAGAGGACGGATTTATTTTCAGCCACGGAAAAGAAAATGTACAAATAAAAAAAAACACCTCCTGAGCCGCTGAAAAATCTGTTCTTGCCCGTCTAGTTTTGAGAACAAGACGGTTATATGACTGAGGTACTGGATGCATCTCGTCTGCCCGTCACCATTTTGAATGTATACTGACTGTAAATGATAATCTCCACAGGTATCCGACAAATACGACTGAGTATAAAGTCCGAGTCCCTCTGAGATGTGGTCGACTAGAAGTGTGAAACAGCGTCACAGTAAATTGCCCTGCTGGCCTGTGATGTCAAACTGTGTTACATTTCAAAACATCTCAGTTTCATGAGTGACAAACTACGTCTTTTATGTCTGAACTACCCTCAGCTGACCAATAAGGCTGTAAAAAGACCACTTCCTGCACAAATTAAGAGCTTTCATGTCCAAAATTCAAACTAAATGGACTGTCCACTAAGCTGAATTTATAGCTTAGCCAAGCGGTGGACAGGATTTCAAGTCTGGAGGGTTTATGCCTGAGGAGGAGGATTTCTCAGCTGTCCACAGCCCTGGTCTCTCTCCCATGTCATCTGAAATTTCACACAGCTCCCCACAAAGCTTTTCGCCTCGCCTCGACTGTCGCTCTCAGAGTCTTCATCCGCCGTCACGGCAAATTGAAGCAGACCCTGCGCTCTGCACCGATATACGAGCGCCCGTGGTGACAGTGGATCGCTACAAAACGCGTTGACAGGTCGGAAATGTGTATTTGAGTACGGAACTGTGTCTTGTTTTCCTTTTTTTTTTTTCCCCCCACTGCCGCAGAATTCTTCAACGTGAAGTATCCACTAAAGTGGAGTTTAGAGTCTGACACTGTGTGACCCCCTAATGTCAGCGGGACAGTCTGAGTGTTACTCGTGTCCAAAACATATATCGATAGCGAAACATCACGTTTAATCATTAATGTTCTTTGTCTTGAATCTATTTCACAGAAAATCATGATGCAACTTTCGGAACTACAGTTCCCATAATGCTTTGAGGATGTAAGCAGGAAGTATAACATTGACAGTGACTGAAGGCTCTTCTCGCTTCTGCACGTCCATCGTAAAGGTCCAACTCGTAAAACAGTTGATTGTTGAGTCTCAACAATCGCTGACCACAACGTTTCTAAAGCTTCAGTATTTGTGATTTCCTTTTGTGTTTATAAGTGCTTTTGGTTTTTATTATGACCATTTCGAACCACCAGGTGGTTAGAGAGCCCTGGACTAACCGGGAAAGAGTTTTAAAGCTTTGAGTCTGTGAGTTCGGACATCTGGAGTCCTCGTCTCCTCACTATAGTTTGTCCTCCTGACTGTGACACGGAAATCGATCTCGGCATTTTATCTCTGAGGACGTCTCAATTCCTTAAAATGCGTCTCAAGGACAGAGGAGCGAGTCGAGTTGTGTTTATCTAAGATGACAAATCACAATTCATTAGTGCCACCTCACTTTTCACTGTGACATAACAACCAAATATATAAGTTGTCACGAACACTGTTCTGCTCATCAGACAGAGATCATGAAATACAGCTGTGGGCTTTAACGTAACCACGGACAGATAAGGCAGCTGTGTCGCACCGTCACACGTGGTTGACATTCTTTAAAATGACGCTCCAAAAGCAAACGCTCGAAAATCAGTGGGACGGGAAGGCAACTGTTACCGACGACCCCCAGCGGGTTCCCTGAGCAGAGCCCGCTGTGCGAAAACCAAGCAGGGGAATACAAAGTCCCAAAAACATCAGGGCCGTTCAGTCAGAACCAACAGAAGAGCAACCGGGGATTTGTCATCAGCCCCACGAGACGAAAAACGCCTGCGTGCATCTCCCACGACAACTTTCTAAAGTGTTTCTGACCAGTGAAAGTCACAAATCCATGTCCGCTAAACTAGTCTCGCTTTTAGACCACCCCCACCCAGAGGGCCGCAACAAAAAGGGAGACGGCACAGACGCAGATATTTAAAATGAAATGTTATCAAATCTAGATCAACACAACCAAAACTGAGCAATCAGAGGACTTCTAAAGAAAGCAGGAAGGGTCATTGTGTCACCGACTCTTTAAGTCAGTGGGAGATACGTGGACAAACACACTAAAACCCAACATATCTACGCCGACGATCACTTCCCGTGAAGAAATGCCTCCAGGAAATGAGACACACGCTTCAGACGGCAGGTTCGCCACTGATTTTGTTTTTAATCAACAAGTTGTTTGTTCGGCTCCTGTCGGCAGCGTAATTACAGTCTCATCGGCGGAAATCAAGCCGGACCTTCCCCCGTTTGATCACAATACCATCAGCGCTGTCAATCATTTGCTTCTCTCCGAAGCGTGCTCCTCATTTTCTGGAGGCATTGCAGTCATACAGCGTAGATATGTTGGCTTTCGGATACTCCAATTCGCCCGGCACCGCAGTCTGCTCCCGAAGCAAATCTCAGCCACGTTGACGCCCCTTTCCTTCTGTTTCAAGCCCATTGCCTCACCACAGGAACAGGTAGAACTCACAAGCGTAGTTGGAGGAGTCGTCACACCTGTCGCCTCGACTCCTCCGCTTGCATCTCTTAACCTTTTGTTCACATCACATCTCTAAAATTACACCGCCGCGCGCCCGACTTATTCTTTTCTTTACCTTCAACACTCCGTATGACGGATGCCACAACTAATTAAATATTGAAAGCGGCGGAAACTCTCGATTGTTTATCACTTACGATGGCTTCTGTGATAATCACAACAGCTGGATCTTAATCAGAAACCTGTCGCCGGTCTAGCTTCGGCGTGGCGAGGCTAATGAGACAGTACGATGAGTGGTTTCCAACATAATGACTACAAAAATAGACGCGCCGGAGCCGAGAAAGCCGCCGAGCCCTCGTCTTACGGCGCCTTTTAGCGCTCAGAAGACGAGACGGCGACTGACGGAGGGTGGAGAGAACTGGACGTGAATAGAAACACGGGGTGATAGAAAAGTCATTGTTCTTCCCTCTCCAGACAGATGGGTAATGGAGCAGAGCTGTGTGAACAGATTACTCCCTCCCGACCAAACCTCCCCTGACAGCGTGAGACTCGACCGACCTCGGGGTTTAGCACACTGCTAATGATTACACCCACACCGCGGAGGAGTCGACTGTCGCTATCCTGCAGTCAATCAAAAAGGGTCTTTTCGGATCCTTTCATGCCGCAAAACTAAAATCAATAGTTCAGAGCCTGAATCATTCTCACTGTGAAGCTCCTTCAGGTGGGGTTTTAAGGGCAGGTGCAAAGGGCAAGGAAAGGGCGGCGGCGGCGGTGTGTGAAAGATGGTATTTCATTTATAGAGAATGAAAAACGTCCAGGTATTGACCTTCGGGGGCGGGGGGGGCCAGGTGAGTTGCGTGATCGCAGTGACAGCTCCGGTTGCTTTTAAAAACCGTTGTGGCGTGCTTACCCTTTCCACGCAAGCTGAAGCACATCGAGCTCTGCGGTGGCGGCTGCTCTCCCCGCTGCCACTTGCTCATGTTTCGCTTTCTCATCCAGCACCGGTTCCAGCCAAAACACGGCCTCGACATCAGGCGTTTCTGCGGGTGCGCGCAATTTTAATCAAGGTTTATTTGAAGAGGAGTCAGAGAGCAAAGTGAAGCCTGAGGGGGGCTTTTTCCCGCTACCTCTCCTCTCTGATTTGGAAAGTAACCGGGTCATTAGAGGGAATATGCCTCCTGCCTGTTTGCTGTTATGAATTGACACATCTTTGGCAGAAATAGTCCGACTCCGCTGAGGGTAACACACACTGAGGTGATGTAGACGTCAAAAGGCTGTAAGTTAATTAAGGCGAGCTGCAGTCTGCAGTGTGACGAGGACACGCTGCGGGCTTTGGTTCGCCAGGTGGAGGCAGGGATTTTATTGTCACATAAAGGGATTTGTATGCAATTATTAGAGGGGATGATTATGTAAGTTGTCTATTTGTCTATTTGTTTCAGAGTACGGTGGCCCTGAGAGCTCACAGCACCGCAACTTAAGAAAACACATGCAAACAGACAAAACGCAAGCGAATTAAGAAAACAACCTCATCAACTTGCGCCGCAAAGACCACAACGCAACAAAAAGCGATGCAAATAGACCGCAACACAACGGAAGTGTTTCCAGAGGACACTTAAAAGTGATGCACGCGTCCGGACACGCTTGTTGTTGACGCGGATTTTGATCACTGCAATAGGCTAATGTCTGAATCACGTTAAAATAAATCAAAAACACTTTTTATCTCATTTTCCAACACCACTGACGGAAAGAGAACCTTAATAGCGCTGTGACTCAAAATCCACAAGCGTGTGCGGGCGTGTGCATCACTTTTAAGCGTCCCCTGGAAACACTTCCGTTGTGTTGTGGTCTTCGCAGCGCGTTTGCTAAATGCTGCGCATGTGTTGTCAAATTGATGAAGATGTTGTGTTTGTGTTTTCCTAAGTTGCAGTGCTGTGAGCTCTCAGGGCCACCGTAGATACACATCAGGTAAAAGAAATCATCGTGACGCAGCTTAAAGCAACAGTCACATCCTCGTGGGCGGCCTCGGGAGGTAAGGGCTCACTGTCCAGTGATCGGAAGGCCGCCGGTTCGACTCCCCCGGCACGTTGAAGTACCCTTGACTAAAATACTGAACCCTCAAATTGCTCCTTCTGTAAGAATGTGACAAGTGTTGCGAAGCGCTTTGAGCGGTCAGCGGACTGGAAAGTCCACTTACCGTCCATTTGGTAGAAAAGTGGCGGTTGATTTGCGAAATCCGAAAACGTGTTGCTTTCTGCTGTCATCTTCAGTCAAAACTGTGAAGTGTAAAGCTATAGAGTAAAACACGCTGGTCCGATCTTTCTGCCGTTTCTACTGTGCTTGTTTTAGGTACTGTGTTCTAACATAATATCTCACATTTGGTGTTCCCACCTCATGTTGGTGAAAGAGTTGTTATAAATGAGATGTGACAGCATCAAACGTGTATTTTTAGATTCAAATACATTCCAAGTGATGTCTTTTAAGTCTCGCTGCTCTCCCTCCTTCAGTTACAATGATCAAGAAAAATGCTTTCTTGCTTTTTTTTTTAGGTGAAACATGCTAACGCTTAGCGCCCCATTAATCAATACAGCCCCTGATCGATGGCGCTAAAAACGACGGCTGCCTCGTGCTCTGCTGGCCTCGCTCACCTAAAGGCTGAGGATGGTGGCGACTGCCGGTGCCGTCTGTCCCCCGTAGCCCACAATTACTCACGCTCGCTGCCTGTCGCATGTGACATCTGATATTTCCGCAGGAAAAAACACCACAAGTGCAACAAAACAGGCGAAAAATAAATGCATGACAAGAAAGAAAGTTGACTTTTAACTCTCTGACTTGTCTCTTCAGATTTATATTCCTTCTGACAGGTTCAAACATTTCTGACAAATGATCTTTTCCCTCCCAGCCGCCACAGATGCCATCTATATCTACTTTTCTTCTTTTTTTTTTTCTTTCTGGCATCGGTGGCAGCAAGCTTAGAAGTCATTTCAGCCGAGATACTAAGTGTAAGAGGATCATGTGCGGTTGGCTTGCTACTAATGGCGACAAAATTCCAGAGAAAATTAAACTAGTTGAGTGAAAGTACAATTTAGACAACACAGGCAGTGACATTTCCTGAAATTGGAAAAAGTGCATTGAGTGATTCTGGCACAGGACGGGCTTTGTGGTTCTCTACAGTCGTCTTAAATTGTAAATGTTTCCCTAACACACTTGTTTCAAAAGCTGTCAGCAGTGTCTCTGCTGTCTTCTTTCCCGAAGGGGGGAAATAATACCCTCTTAATCTTGATGTGGGTACCTCAGCCATTTTTGGATTTCTGTATCCCATGGTGTCTTTTTCAGAGCAATCAGAAAATCCCTTAATCCTCCAGATCCTCAAATCCTAAAGCCCCACCACATGCGAAGAGGAGTTTAGGCCCAGCAGATCAGCCGGAGGTGTGAAGATGAATTTGAGGCTGCGGATGGAAACATTATACTTACTACCAACTGCACCGTGACGAGAGAAAGATGTTTCATTTATGGGGAAAGATTCTCTAAATTAGGCTCACGGAAGCACTTCTTTGTAATCATCCTCACTTGATATCTTTATAAAAACGCATTAGTCATTATTGATTGCTTTAATTTGGGGCGCGTCTGAGTGTGGACGTTGGGGGATGTAAACAAGTTTTAATGAGCGCGATGGCGAGTAAACACTCGGAGTAGCGGGCGTGGATAAAGACGTTCCTTCCAGCTTCACTAAGAATTGCTTTTTTATTACAGAGCAAACTTCCACTCGGGGCTCTAACGATGAAAGAGACACGAACACTTTAAAGAAACAACTTTTTTTCCATTATGTGAATTCGCAGCCTTGAGTGAAAAACTGGGTTCTATATCAACGCAGCGGCACAGACAGAAGATTTTGGGGGGGGGGGGATGAATCTCCTCCGCGATATCCCCTGAAACCATCTACTGTTGTTTGTGAGCGGAATCACTCAGGCTGCTTGACAGATGCAACCTGTGAGGCCAACAGATACTGTCAGGTGGATATGTGTCCAGATCTTTTAGAGCCGTCTGATGGAGCAGGGCGCTGGTTTTTTTTCTTTTTTTTTCCCCCCACCCGTCTCAGTTTTTGCCAAAATATGCGACGGAGCTGTCGTGTCCAGGAATGTGTCAAAGTCAGTGACAGCGGGAGGAGGAAGGCGGGATGAGCTAATACTTCGCAGCTGTAATGCAAATATGACAAATATATATTCAACTTTGCTTCATGACATGATTTAAAATAAGGGAGAGCAGCTGTGATTTAAGAACATGTGTTAACAGCTACAAGAAGGCATTAATGTTTAAAGCCGCTTTCCAATTTTTAAAGGTGTCATTGTTTGCTAGAGATGAGGAAATTAGTGTTTTTTGGGGAATATGCTTATTTCCTCATGCTGCATATTAGCAGCTAGCAGCTTAGCTTAGCAAGAAGACTGAATCAAGGGAAAACGACAAACAAAATCAGTTGTTCTCACATTTTATCTTCACAACAAACGTGACAGCGCCGGTTAATGACTGAGCTTTGATCCCAGTCCTAAGCTAAGCAGCTGCTGGCTGTGTCTCGAGCCCTTTTTACACAGAGAAGGCGGCACATTTGCTCCAATGTAAGGCCGGCAAATTGTTGCCTTTGTAAAAACGAGGCGTAATATTCCTCCTTATCCAAAAAGCCGCCACTTGGCCTCCTCTGGGGTAGGAGTAAACATGTGACGTGACGTGAAGCACGAAGTTGGGCAGTGAACAGCGACAACGAGTTTGTCTTCAAAATAAGAGCTTTACATTGCACCCCATTGCAGTTTAGAACTGGGTTCTTAGCGGGGGGGCTTTTAATTTGAAAGTAGCGACCGTTCGTAGTTTTCCGGCCGCTTCACAGCTAGCCGACACAACCAAACAGCTCCGCCGGCTGTCCGCTACAGAGATCCAGGATACGCTAGCATCTCCTGGATCTCAGCGGCTTTCCAGTTGCTCATGTTGACGTCCGCGGATGAAGTGATGGACTGACTGCTGTGATCAGCTGTTTCCTGGTTTTAAAACTCCCCCGGCGGTGGCCCGCACAGCAGTGCACGTCATCGACACCTCCGCCCACCTCACGCAGAGGCCGGCACATTTACGCCTCGTGTTTACATAGAAACGGAGGCGGAAATAAGTGTAACCTCCGAGGCGGCATGTTGGCGGCCTGTTACCCAGTGTAAAAACGGCTACAGCTTCAGTCCTGCCGCTGGAACATCACCTGAGTATTTCTCAACAGAACTGGGACGTAATTAATTGAAAAGTAACCGATCTTATTTTGAGCCAACAATGACAACAATTATTGCCTCTGTCAGAAATTGCAGAAATTCTAACATCTGCACCACTGTGTGCATTACAGCGAGATATAAATGATCTGGTTTACAGTCGCATTACATCTGTATTTACACTCAATTAGTCTAAACCAGACCTATTCAACTGGCAGCCCATGGGCCGAACGCGGACTTTTAACAACCTAATTCTGGTGCTTTGATTGTTTTGTTAGTCGGCTAATTAGCCCATTTATTAGCTATGTCTGTTGCTGAGCGCAAAAAAAAATAATACTCTCATTTCATTAAAAAGTGCCGGTTGAGCAGAGGGGAATCGAGCTAACATCATACTTCTAAGATTAAACAGGTGCATTGTTTATTGCCCATCCTTCTGAATGTGTCATGTAAAAGTGGGAAGATGAAAGTCGAGCCCCTCTCGTCCCGTGTTCCCGTGTATTCCTTTCACCAGCTGTTGATCATTTGAGGATGCGTCTGCAGACTTAAACTGCCTGATCTGCGTGAATTCAGAACATTATTTTAGTGATGAATTG